>JAECUM010001611.1:0-33193 GCA_016617855.1 Megalonaias nervosa | reverse complement strand
TACTGCCAAGGGACCAGTTACCGCCATTTTATCCAGGCTTCTCAACGCGTTCTTAATAATCAGGAATATTTGAAACTTGTAATTCTAACTAATTAATCTCGACCTATTTTACGAATATGTCAACAGAAAAATGTAATGAAAAACTTACAGTCATGCCTTACAGAATATCGTAAAGTATCCCTAACAACGAGCCCTGTCTTTCTCAGTGACAGTACCAATTACCGACAGTACCGTTATTCAGATTAGAAATTCAGATAAGATTCATTTCTGCATAATAACAACCAAACATTCCTATTTCATGTCGCAGAATTCACTTTCTTCAAAAGAAAAGTTCTACTTCACGAACTATTAGCAATCAAAGCAACCGATGGCACCTCGGTAGTGTTGACGGAAGCCGACATTATGATTCGCACATGCATCACAATGATGACCCTAACTATAATAGGGTTGTATCAAAACCTTATCTTGTTTAAAACTGATAGTCGATATCATATACACCATTTACAGTTGATGTAAGAAAAGCAGTAATTATTTGCTTTGTCCATATAACTTCTTAAAAAACTTAATCTTTTCTTCAGCATTAAAAAATGACATCTTCAGTATCAGTTTTGGAAAGCTTAAAACATGTATATAGAGAGAGAGAGAGAGAGGTTTGCATAACTTTGTAGGTTGCACATACTTATAAATCCTATATTCGAAAGGTTCTCTCTTTCATCCAGTAGTTTACAAACAAGTTTAGAAAAATAACAAATGAGAATTAAAATTGTCAATCAAAACATGTATTAAATGTTCATTTCCTTCAGTTTAATTTGATTTGGTAGAGCAATAGGTACAGATAAAGTAGGTTTCATCGTCTTCCTCATCTGTTAATCCAACACAGGCCAGGTGATTCCATTTCTTGCAGAAATCGCAGCAAATCCAGTGTACATCTAACTCCTCATCAATAGTAGGTGTTTCAGCCTCTTCACATATCTCACATACATCTTTCTTTTTATTCGTGCTTGATGTTTTTCTTCCATTCTCTGGGTAACTTCCTTTATTTTCTTTCTCTGCTTCTCTCTCTTTCTTTCATGCCTCTTTCTGTATTTTCCTGCATTCAATCTCTTTTCTTCGTCTTTCTTCTTCTTCAGTTTTGTTAACAAGCTGCTGATAAAATTTATCACTAATTATCACTCTTGCCTCAGTGATGCATCTTCTTTTTGCTGTTTGGGGCTTTGCAGGTACTGGGGAAAAGCTCTGACAAAGCTTCTGGGATAATGCCTTCCTTCACTAATGGATTATCACCTAAGTAAGATCCACACTTGTCACAGGAATAATTGGATGCAGATGATGAAGTTGTAATCGAAGATGTTGAAGGTTTGGCTTCTATACATGTGGAAGTAGTCAGATCTGGAGATTTTAATATGACAGTTTCAGATGATGTCAATGAGAACTGGTTAGAGGTGACTTTGTAGATGAACTGTGATGGCATAACTTGCATTTTGTCTATAGCATCTGTATTCTGAGGATAAAGGCCATACTTTTTAAAACTATCCTTAATTTTGGCTGGAGAGCACAGCTGATCAATTGCATACAACAAAATAACTGGAACGTTAGCTTTGTTGATGGTTTGATGCTGATTGATGAATCCAAGATTCAGAGCCATGGAACTGAATTTCATCTATTTCATTCTATTGTACTGTTCTATTTCATTCAAACTTGAGATAATATAAGTATTAAGCTATATCAACATTTATATAAATTATAGTGTATGGTCTATATATATATATAGAGAGAGAGAGAGAGAGAGAGAGAGAGAGAGAGAGAGAGAGAGAGTATATATGTGTGATAATAAATGGGAAGAAAAAGTGAATAATAAGCTGGTGTTTTGTTATGGTTACATCCAGTTTCTTATACTTGATTTTGAGATGACCCCTATACTAAGAATTATTCATGGCCCGAGTTACCTTCTTATAGGAACGCTGTACTCCATCATTTGTTGGTGCAGGCATAGTAATGTAAAATCGAGAGATGATTTGGTGTGTATATTGTACACAATGGCCTTCAAATGGATATTTTATTCTTTGGAGGATACATTTATGGGTAAATAAAAGTTTTTACAACGTTTAAATAGAAATGTCGTCTGCATGGATCTGAGACCCCATATCAAATTGTCTGTTATAGAGATTATGTACATACGGAAGTGATATTTATGGAATAAGGTAAGCCCCCCCCCAATGTTTACATAATCGAATTTAGGTCACTTGAGTTCAACAGTAATATTTTTCTTAGCTTTAGAGCTGGAAATCAATTTTCTTAACTGGAATTTAGGAAACTCGCCTTGCAAAATTGTCTTCATGCAGGAACATAAAAAAATGCACGTGAGAGCGAGAAATATGATGTTGGCGGTAAGTGGTCGCTGGCAGTATCTGGTCCCTTGGCGGTATATAAATGATACTGATATGCATTATGGTTACTTACTAAGAAAGGAAAATCCTTCAGATGATTTCTTTTTAACCACTCAACCAAATTTGACCAAATTTACAGAAAGTATACTAGCTCTAACATGATGGCAAATTTTGTTAGGAAATACAGGAAACCTTAACAAAAAAATACATCATGTAAGCAATTTTATATAAAAAAAAACAAACAAACAAAACTGTGAAACAAAATTTGAGCAAGTCTGACAAGAAGCATTCTGGACAAACAAGACTGATGTTCTATCAAAACAGGATGAAGGTATAAAACATGGAGATTCCTTGAAACAGTTGTTTTTATAACATATACAGTCAACAGCATTGGAAGAAATTTGTACAGAAAGCATCCATCTGACCAACACTCCTTGTTTTCTTTTTGATCATATTTTTCTTTTTTCAAGCATCACCGTGATATAAAGTTTGAAAGAATGTTTGAAATAGAGGGAATTTACTGTTAATGGAAATTTTTTTCCCTTTTTTTCCTCCAGATTTTTCATTTGCGAATTGGACGGCAACAGCAGGTGCCCTCTCAGGGAATCTGACTAATCATGACCTAAATAATCTGTTTGAAGAGACTGGTGTCATTGACTTTTTGGCTGAGAGCAAGTGTGTCATTAACCCATCTTCTTTAAGTCATGGATGGAAAAATGGTAAGGTTTGCATGAAAAAGTGGAATAGAAACCAGAAGCATTTACGGCATGTCAATAAAAGAGAGTATTGAAAGATAAGACTGTCAATAGTGAGTACTATGTCAGCTAAGGCTTGAATGAACAGGTAGAATGGAAATTAAAACTGAGAAGCTACCATTATGTCCAGTAAAGCTGAGTTTCAAAATACCAGATGGTCACTCTGTATATAAGACCTTCATTAGCAATACTTTTCTGTTTGGGATCCTTAACAAAAATATATCCACCAAAATGAAACAATTCAAGACAGGACTGGCAGATATGTTTTTAACTGCAACCACACCAGTAGTATAACATCTTTGCTAGATAAACTTAACATTCCGACACAAAAGGAATGACCAAAACTGACTTCTTGGCATGTTCTTTAAAATTAGTAACAAACCGGTCATCTCTCTGTGCACTAGAGAATTAGTAACAAACTTATCAAAAATTTATTTTCCTTTCTGCATCCATGTCACCAAAATTATTATGACTCTAGGTCTTATACTGTGTAATAGAAAAAAGCAAAACCAACAAGTTTAGTAAAATCAATAAATAATTTATTTGCCTAGAATACTAAGTGAAAATTCAAATGATACTTACAGTATTGTGAAATGAATTCCAAATAATCCTAAAAGTTCTGTCACAAATCCAAAAGTTTAGATGTTCCAAATGAATTACAGCAGTCTCGAATGTCCTTATGTACCACAATGATATGAAGATTAGGCCCATCAGTTAGGTACAGATTCACTGGTTGTCTAAGAATAATATTACACAATGTATAGGATGCATTAAACAGATTACAAATCTAGTGTTTGAATAACATTTGTGTGATGTAAACTGAATATAGAAGCCTCATTCCTCAAATATGAATATCTGTTCTAAAACCTTTGAAGTGGCTGTAATATTACTATATTTGAAGAATCTACTTTAGTTAGTTTTAAATTTTATTATGGAGCTCATGTTAATAGAAAGCAAAACATAGTAACTTTTCTGATGGTGATAACATTTTTGTTAAGGTTCTGGTTAAAATTTATAATTTGCGTATATTCCTAAACCCCTAGATACATTCTCATTATAATTGGCAGGAATCATAACCTGGCAAAAGTCAGTTCTTTTCTATGACATGCAGACATTCCCATTTTTACCCCTTGTGTTCAAGATCCTGGCCATATAAGTTTTGCACTAATGCTTTGGTTAAAGCTTTTCATTTACTAATTTACTAACACAGTGATCCCCCCTCTTATAAGACCATCTTATGTAGCTGGAAAATGGCCTTATAAGAGGAATGCTTTTGCTAGATCACATGGATGTGAGTAATAAATGTGCATAAAATAGGAAAGGCATATCTAATTTTTAAATATTTGATATTTTCATTTGACAACAGGCCTTTGGGCTTGATATTGATCAGCTGCCTTGCATAGATTAACAGTTGACCATTTCGTTAAGGAGGCTTATGTGGAATTGTGAGAACACATCCTATGTAACTATCTCCCAAACTTTATCTCCTCTTAAGTTTAATGTATTTTACGATATCCTGATCAAAATTATTGTATAAAGTTAAAGGCATGATTAATATGCATAGTCTCATGCTCCAACAGATTAAAAATAGGGCTTCAAGAGTGATAATGCATAGTCTCATGCTCCAACAGATTAAAAATAGGGCTTCAAGAGTGATAATGCTTGTATCCTGCTTATTCTTGAAATTTCCTAAGATCATGACAATATAAGCTTATATTCCAATTTTGATCAAGTTTACATAAGAGTTATTACCTCCAAAGTAGCAAACCAATCACATACTTGCAAGATTACTTCATAAATATGCATGGATCTTTCCCATTATTGAAACAGTACAAGATCTTCATGATATAAGGATATATTCCACATTTGATCAGAATTGGATCAAAATATGGTTTTCGATAAGGTAACAAACTAAGCAACATCATATGACATAGTTTGATAGGTTTTGGGTTTGGTTTTTCAATTGCACATGTTTCATAAACCCTTGATATACTCTCATCATACTTTCCATGCATCAATACCAAGCTAAAACAATTCTTTATATGAATATGCTCACCCCTGTGAACATGAACTTAACATGTAGGCAGTGTCCGTAGCACTCTTCTATTTCTTCCATTTACAGAGTGTCCAAGAAAGGTACAGCTTCCATTACTTCATGATGATATAACATGTAAAGTCACAGATTACTGTACTGGGATAGACTGTTGTGTTTATGTTCCACAAATCAGCTACAGTTTCAGTACATACCTTTTCATCGACACCTGTGATCTCAAGCTCAGCATTGGGGTGGAGAAACTGAAGTATGATATTTTTCTCAATGACTACCAGTGGGGAAAAGCAGATAGTATTTGGTTTTTTGGACTTGTTCGAATGGAGTGAGTACATGTTTAGATAATTTTCATTATTCAATGAGAAATTGGTCATGCTGACCTATTTTTAACCAGCTTAAAGTATATTAATCAGATTTCTTGACATCAGTTAAAGAATTAAAAGTTAAAATACTGACCTGGTAAAGTTTGGCTTGTTAGACAGATTGAACCTTGTTCTTTTTGTTAAGCAATGATTATTCAATAAACTACAAGAAACATTTAACTGAACTATTCTTGTGACTGTATCTGATCATTTTTTCATATATTTTAATATGTTTTGATTTATGTAGATTGTTTCTGTTAAACTTACCCATTTTTAGCTGGAGATAACAGTATTCAAAAGGAAAGAAAAAAGGTGGAGAATATAATCTTGGTTAAGATAATTTGCAACTTAAAATCATGAGGAAGTTCGCTGTCTAGCCTTATTTTCAACACACAAGTTTAGTCCCCCAGTTATTTAAAGACATGATGTGGATCAAGTAAACCTAGGCATTTGTAAATGTAGATTGAGTACATATGTAAATACTGGTAGTATAACATTCTGTCTGTTCTCCTGCACTGTTTAAATAGAGACTTCAAACTTTGGAATATAATGAGATTGTGTTGTAGAATGATCAGCATCACAGCCCTAGAATTTTCTGCCATATTTTTGGGTCATTAGCTTATGATATGGAGTGGTGATACTGTGGGACTGGAGGAAAAAGTAACAGAAATATTTGTATGGCTACTCCTTTTGATGTGAATTTATACAAGATATTTTAATTGATTTTATAATGCGAGTTATATTAATCTTTAGGGGCATAATTTATTTTTCAGTCTACATGTTCTTTGCCTCATAAGAGACCATACAGCTATTATACCCAGGGGTAAGACAAACTTAATGAGGGAGGGAAAGTACGAGTGTTATTTTACGTGTCAAAATATACAAAACATATTTTGTGTTACAGTTTTACCCTCCATGACCTAGTTGGAGAGAGGAAATACCTGGTAAGTTTGAATATAAGTACATGTTTGGAGGCAAGAGAACCGTGTTTCATGCAAGAAGTCTTACTCAAGGATGTCAAGCTTCCAAAGACAAACTGTGAGTGGGGTTTAACAGATCAAAAACCAGGTAAGTATAGCAATAGAATCGACATATCTAATATGATAATATTATTGTTATTTTGCTATTTAATTGATTTCCATAAATAGTTGCTTTGAAGGAATGCCTCCAAAATGAATAGAGTAGGTGTAGGAAACCTGATATTTCAGAATACCTTGACCTACATTGCATGCATTGCGGATTTCAGAAAATCCATGTTTCTACAGTGGAAATTAATTTGTCGATGATTAGATATAGTGGCTGTCATAGATGTCCACATCATTGTTAATTTTGGACAGGTTAAGTTTATTGCTCCAATTGGAAAGTTGAAGCAATATAATTATATAATAGTGGACATCCACAACATTGCACATAACTTACCTGTTGTGTGAGCTGCATTAGACAGTGCAGAATGCTCTTTTTAAGTCATACACAGTGCCATTTAGTATTCAAAGACTCACACACTAAAATGCATTGACATGTGTATTGTGAGAGATGAAAGATAATTTCTGAGCAAAGAATCCACTAAAAATATTTTGGTGCTTCACAAAACATGAAACGTGTAATGATACAATGAGAGAGAGAGGATGATTCTACTTTTAAACAACTACAAGGCAAAAGAAATCACATGTATAAGTAGGTTTATACAAGAAGAAAGATGCAGCAAGAGTGCATGGACTATCTATTCAGATCTTAAAGTAAGAATGCAAGAAATATTTTTATTTTTTGTCATTCCTCAGTCAATTTTGAATTGTTTATTCATGCACAATGAATTATACTTAATGATATCTAAAATTCAACTTCTAGTTCAGCTGCATGAGATATACATGTACATATGACACATTTTCTCAAAAACTGTGTTGTAAGATAGAAATGTGTTTACCGTTACTGTATACCTTGTTCTTGTTTGCAGACTCTACAAAGCACATGCTGCTCTATTTTTAGCCAATAGCTCAAACATATAATTATGATTGCTGGTTTGGTCATCTAATAACTTTAATATTGCCGGATGTGGGTACCCATTTGGCCAAGTGGTCTAAAGCACTTGCTTTTACCGGTCACTGCCATCTCACCTCTATTCGCATGGTTCTGGTCTGGGGCTTGGCCAGTGTAGGTGTGTGAGAAAGCTGCCAGTAGCTTCCTGTGGGTGTGTGGTTCTTACTGGGGTTTTCCCGGGTTCTTCTTCCAACAGTTATACTGGCCTGTTTTGTGCTGAGAAATGGCATTAAACCCCATATAACAAAAAAATCCCCAAAACATAACATTACCAAACGTAGCATTGAAAGCAAAGAAGAAACATAATCATTATTATTTTGGACCAGAGTTAAACGTCTGGTACAATATTATTCCTTCAGTCCACATGACATGTACTGTAAACTGTTCCCAAATGTCAAGCAAATATTGTTTTATTATCAGTTACAAACTTGTTACAGTTTGTCCCAGTTATCCCTTTTAAAAATTTGGCATAAATACAAATCAAAGATTTTGTTGCCAGATAACATGAACAAAATGTGTATTAGACAATGTTTAGCAATTAAGTAAGGTTTGTGAAATTACTAAAATTATGTCCATCATCGCCCAAATGACATTGAATCTTAGGATTCAAAACTTAATTTAAAGTCACTTGAACAAATAATGGACTGAAGTAAAATGAAAGCAAATAATTCAAGGTTAAATGCTGAAGGTGTAAAGGCACATAGATGGTGAAGAAAAAAGTTTATTGCAGTAGCGGTTAATTTTTCCTGGACATCCATCATATAATCATCATATTTTGAACTTGAGTGGATATGCATGCTGTTATACAAACTTATTTTTGAAATAAATGTGTGCGGTAGATGTGATTTTATTTGCTATACAATAAATAGCTTTTAGTTTTGTATCTTAATTTAGTTTTATCTTCATAATGTGGAATATTGTTTTACACATAGTTCTTTTTATTCTTTTGTGTTTAACTTATCCTAACAGCTTCCAATTTCATTTGAGTTATTCCACTTAATCAAATCAGACCTCTGCTGTGGGCTAAAATCTCTAAGCCAAAGGTAGTAGCCATTCATGTTGAGAATCTTTGTGGTCCTTTTGACCTATGTCTGGTTAAATCCCTATATATATAACAATAATATAATTGTACTGTCTGTCAGAAGTAACTATATTATGCAAAAGTTGACCACATCATATCTATCAATAATGCCCTGTATATTGCCCGAAATTGATAACCACATGCTTGCCAATGCTATAAAATTGGTATCTAATTATACTGATTAATATTAATATGTGGCTTCAGATTTTTACTTACTTTAAACAGGTATCTGTGGTAAAACTTCTCTTTCTACTCAGAATTTCGTGTGAAATAGGTTTTGGCTTTAAAGGTTGTAAATCCCAATTATTTCCTGTTTATTGTGAACCTTATGTATTAATTCTAGGGTTGTTGCAGATATTGTCAGCATGTTCTTGCAGACTTGTTCAACTTGCAATCTATTATATTTCTGAAGCTTTTAGTTCATATATGGTAATTAATGATAGAGTTGGGCTTGAGAACCAGACTACAAATATAAGAAACAAGATAGGCATAGTAAAAAAAGGTACATACATTTATTTAAAATAAAAACTGCATTGCTGAACAGTAATTTACTTCTTTAATTCTGAATAAATAGCCATATTAAAATTTAGTTTCTATATTTTAGCAGTAGACAAATTATGAAATGAAGATAATTGCAGCACATTTAAAAAATATATACTCCCTAATGATCAATGTCATTTTCTGAGTTCATGAATAGAGCTATGGGTTTTATCTTTTAAAAGTTGCAATGCATAAATTCTCTCTTTGTCCATCTGTCTGCCTGTCTGTCTCTCTTTCTCTCTATCTCTCAGTTTTGCATATAATAAACTCAACTGTATTAATTGTGCATTCCAAACTCCAAGATGCTTGTACTGTATGATATAATAAAACAAGACCCTGTATGGTGTTGTAGCCCAATGTCTGCTGATCATGAAAAGTTGTGTTTGAGTTGCTGTACTCTCAAAACAATGCACTTTTGCTGTTTCTATGATAACCACAAGAATGAGAAGAAGCAACAAATATTACACAGGTTAACACATTTGTTACATTTAGTCATAAAAGGTTATTATTCGCAGACGTATATTTACTATTGAATACTTGTTATCTTAAAAGTTAAAAGTTAGAAGTTAAGTCTACAGAAGTGAGCACTAATGAAGAATTCCTAAAATATATTAAAATCAAATCTGAAAAGGATATAACATTACCTTCTGCAACCACCAAGTCATTGTGCTCTTTACAAACTTGATGACGAGGCAGCAACGATGATATAAAGTAAATCATTATATGTAAATTTGATAATGCAGTTCATTGAATCTCTAACACACACTGAATATAAATTATGCCATATCAACATTTCATGGCAGGTACATACCATGATTTCTCTCTATTGGTAAGTTTAAATGTCCTGTCATTGCGAATTTAAATGTTGATACCAAGAAGACATTCTCCATTTATTGCATGATACAAAGTGATACAGGGGGAAATGTGGACCAGAAAACTATTGAGAGCCTGTTAAGTGTGAAGCTTAATAATCACAGTGGATATCATCAGTGGTTAATAGACAATGACTTTGCCAAGGAAACTAAAAATGCTGTTGGATGTTAGCAAACAATAAGATAAACAACTCTTCCATTTTCATTATTGGAGAATATACTGAGTCAGAAATGAATTATTATTATTGTAACAGTGCTATCATAATCTGAATCTGACCCATGTTCAAAACTTGCTGTTTATTGTATTTTGAAGCTAATACATATCTTGTAAAAGAGTGTACTTATTTTGTTTTCAATCTTCTTGAAGAATGCAAAATTTATAAGTCATCTATTTTTAAATTGTTGTTCTGTCACATGTATGGAGGATAGAAATGTTATACTTTACAAATTGTCAATTCCTATAATCTGCTTTGAATGATTGTTTCCCTTTTTTGTTTGATTAAGATTTCTCCCTCAATGAATGGATGATTAATCGAGGCCTAGGATATTTACTTGGATCACAGCTGAGTATATCCGTCAGCTCAGCTCTCCTGGAGTATCTTGGGATTGCACCGTATTTAAGGGACTATCCATGCCAAAGAATGGTAGCCCCATATCACCCTAGTGCAGATGGCTGGAGGAGAGGTAAAATCTGTTTCTTGTCTATATTGGCAGTTCAAATTTATTTTCACATGATCCAGTAAACATGATAACTTGCTATAAGTTGACATTTTTTAAAATTAAATTTGATTCATGAGGACTAGGGGTCATCTTATAAGCAAAACATACAAAAGATTTTATAAAGCTGACATTAATCCCTTAGCTTTTGAAAGCAGCACTACTTTGTTTACCCTAATAGACAATTCTGTGATCGTGCATGAATTTGATACTAGTTCAGTGCCATGTAGAGACCCTTTGATCCTGTTCAGTTTCAGTGATCCATTAACGAGATTTCAAAGATTGTATAATTAAAGCATCTCTTACAAATGGTACAAGTTCAGTCTGTAGATAAACAATGGCCCAAGTTTATGAATTCATTAGGGTTCTGTCAGGTACTGGGTACCTTCTTACTTAGATATCATGAATTGCTAAACTTAGGTAGTTTCACAAATAAGAAAAAGACAATGTAATGCATATGATGGAGCATTACTTAAAAGTTTTAGACTTTGTAGATAAATAAAACGATATAAAATAAAATGATTGCATCACAGAACTTGAATTTAGTGTGTCCGAGAAACAAGAGCATGATTGGTGCAAGAAAAAGTCAGTTTTAGGTGATAGTGCCTGGCATCTGAAAAAATTCTGAGTAGTGAAAGTTTAGTTTCAGTGAGTGGGTTCTTAGAGGAGTGTAAAAATGGGCATGCATTCAATAGAAATGCTATTAGATTGAAGATCCTTTCTTCAGTCAAAGCTGAAGGTGATGAATCTTTTGGGGATTGTGTATGTGAATTATGCAATGTCATGGACTTGCACTTGGAGAAACAGTTATATTGCTCTGAAATTGCTTGTAGATGTTGAAGAAAAAAGCGGATAGTTTGTGAAAATTTCTAATAAATTGGAGGAAACAATGATTTAGATATGGCACACATAAGAAACATGGATGAAACTCTTATGCTTTTTTCATATTCTGTGAAATTCTACTCTGCACCCAGTTGGGGAAAAACTGTGATTTTAAGGACTTTGGGATATGAAAAACAACATTTCACTGTAGCATTCAGTTGTTTAGCAAATGGTACAAAACTGAAACCGATACTTGTGTTTAAACACATAACTGCCAAAGGAAAAGATGCAAGTGGAGTGGTTGTAACTTAATCCTGAGGGATGGTTAGATAAGACTATATATTTGGAATGGAAGAAAAAGTACAAGGATGAGGTCACCGATTTAAAAGAAGAAAAATTGTTTCTGCATAATAATATTAGTTCTACATCACAGACCATGACCATTCTTTTCTTTTTGATAGCATGCACTTGAGATGTGGAAGAAGCCTCTCAGTTTTGGGACAGTTAAGGACAGGGTGGGCATATAATGTGCTATTCACTTAACTCTTTTAGTGAAGCATTTTTTTCAGAAAACTGGAGATGTATATTTACTTGACTATGTGGCAATGGAGTTTTTGTCATAAATATGTAAGACTTGAATGCTGTCAGCAATATACTGATGTTGTGAAAGTTTGAAAGAGTTTGAAAATCATAGTGGGTATATCATCAAATGGTTCTCATTTGAGACATTGTATTTATATGCAGCCATTGGTTATTATGTTTGTATTTGTAAACTTTAATATTAAAAAGTGGTATTAAATTATAATTTGATAACATATCATTAAGAAAAAGTTATTGAAGACAAAGACAGCATGGTGTTAAAGAATAAAGGCATCAGTTATATAATTGGTTACTGAAATAATGAGACAACTAAGATTCATACAGAATTTTAAATCCATACAAATTCTCTCCATTTTCAGAATGCACTATGAACACAACCCTGTTACCGATATCAGGCCCACTTTCATGTTTCATCCCTGAGATGTGTTCTGCTGTTGAATGTTGCTTGGATGTGGATCTATTTGGTCGATCCTTTAACTCACACATTCAGCTCGACCCCTGCAACTTCCTTCTGACTGTTGGAATAGAAAACTTTTCCTTTAATGTGTCTCTACTTGACTATGAATGGGGTGTTGAGGAGAAGTTATGGCTTGGCAGGCTGATTAGACTTGAGTAAGAGATCTTCTTTTTTTCATTAACATTGAGGAGTAACAAGTAACTGATACAGCTTTACACGTAATCAATTTATATATTATGTCAATTTTCATGCATATAGAGATATTGCACATTGTGCAATATTGTGTTACAGTACTAAAATCATGGAAAGTTCCAGCTGCAAAGAGCTATTTGAGATTACTAACAAGCTGATGTCAAGGAACAAATGTACACCACTTCCAGCTACATTCTCTCTAGTCGACCTTCCGGACCTGTTTGCAAATTTCTTCCGTGACAAAGTACAAACCATCAGAGATAAACTTGACAAGACAATTTCAGTTGACTCGTCGTCACCATGCAGTTGCGATACAGAATTTCAGCGGCAACCGTTAGCAGCATTTGAACCTGTCTCTATGGATTTAGTACGTACAATCGTGATGAAGAGTGCACCAAAGTCATGTGAACTGGATCCGATCCCGACGTCACTGCTGCTAGAGTGCTTGGATCCAATACTGCCTTCACTAACTGATGTTATTAATACCTCTCTCTCAACTGGGGAATTCCCATCATTTTACAAAACTGCCATTGTAAAGCCTCTGCTGAAGAAACCAACACTCGACCATAATGATTTAAAGAACTACCGCCCAGTTTCTAATCTGCCATTCATGTCAAAAATCTTAGAAAAAGTTGTTCTATCCCAACTTGTATCTCATCTGAATTCAAACAGTCTTTTTAGCAATGTACAGTCTGCATATCGCCCTTGCCACAGTACTGAAACTACTCTTCTGAAAGTAGTCAATGACCTTCTCTCTGCTTTGGATGGCGGAAAGATTACAGTCCTCACTCTCCTTGACTTGTCTGCAGCATTTGACACTATAGACCACGATATATTACTTCACCGTCTCCAGCATGTATTTGGCATTCATGATACGGCCTTACTATAGTTCAAGTCCTACTTGGTCAACAGGACACAAATTGTGTCCGCAAATGGAAAACACTCCAGCCCAGTTGAACTATGCTGTGGTGTTTCACAGGGGTCTGTTCTTGGACCTGTTCTCTTCATTCTATACACTCAGCCACTCTCAAGTGTCATAGATCATCATCCAGTGTCTCACCAATTGTATGCTGATGACACCCAAATATACAAATCTAGCCATCCAGCTGAAGTTGAAGCTACCATCCAAGGCGTAGAGAGGTGCATTTCCGATGTGAAATCATGGATGACATGTAACAAGCTGCAGATGAATGATGATAAAACTGAAGCCATCCTGATTACAACACAAAGACTTTCTCATTCACATCCTTTACCTCAGACAATAAATATCAGCAACACCAACATTAAATTCACACAGTCAGTACGAAACCTCGGTGTCACTCTTGACAGTACTCTCTCATTGCATCAACATGTCATGAACATATGCAAGGCTGCATATCTTGAGCTGAGGCGAATCAGCTCCATTCGCAAGTATCTTTCAGTTGATGCCACTAAAAACACTTGTGTGTTCCTTAGTACTTTCAAGACTGGACTATTGTAACTCAATTCTGTCTGGTTCATCTCAATATCTACTCCAGAAACTTCAAAAAGTTCAAAACACAGCTTCTCGGATCATCCTTAGAGTACCACGATCAGAGCACGCCTCCCCCCTGCTCTGTACCCTACACTGGCTATCCATTCGATCCAGAATTAAACACGAAATTTGTTCTCTGTGCTACGTTTCACTGATGGGCTCCAGTCCAACATACCTATCTGACCTCACCCATGTGTACACACCAGCAAGATACTTACGCTCCTCTTCTGACACTCGTATTCTCATTATTCCCACTATGAAGATGAAATCATATGGACAATGCTCTTTTGCATACCAGGGCCCAGCAACGTGGAACGAATTGCCCACTGCACTTAGACACAAAGACACAGTGATCTCATTCAAGAGCGCTCTTATAACTCACCTATTTCAACTGCAAGAACAGACTTAAAGACCTAATAATGTATCCTTGCCTTAAATATTTACAGCATATTTTCTGTTTCTACTTTCGTGGTGTTTGTTTTAATTTTGTAATCATATCATTATATATGTTTTTTAAGTGTTGTCAAATGTTGTAAAGCGCTTAGAGCTTCTAAAGATTAGGCGCTATACAAAGTCCTCATTATTATTATTATTATGTATTTTTGGCTATTGATAACAATGTGATTAAAAGCATAATTTCAATATCTACATGTATTTGTGAATAGTCTGTTTTGGTCAATGCATGTTTAATATTATGTTTTTATGTTATGCTGCATGTATATTTGTTAATAATTTATCATTTCTTGTCCTAACAAATTATGACATGTCTTCTGACACCTTATTATGTCAGTTCATCTCCATACACTTCTACTTTTGATTGTGAAGCATACATGTATATTTCAGCTTCCGTATTTTTGACTTGACAACAGAAGATAAGTATATGATGACAATGAAGATAAATTTATGTTATGAGGGAGACATTTGCAACATAAGCTACACTGTGCTACAGAATACTAAACTCAGTAAACTTCCTTGCTCCAAGAATTCAACATTTGCAATCAAAGGTAATTGATATATTGCAATGAACCATGCCTCAACTGAGATTACTTGTGTTGCTTTGCCTGTGTTAGCAGACAGTGAGACTAGAAGAATCTTAGTTGGATTTGCACCAAGTATAAGAGGGGTTACACTATTTTGCCAAGCAGAATACATATTCTTTATTTTAATTTTCATGGTTTTCATGGTTAATCTAGACCCCAAATTTAAAATCACAACAAAATCTTAACCAATCCAGTATTCAAAGTCCCCTCCCATCTTCTACCTGTTGCAGTCTTAAGCTTGTTTGTTTGTTTGCTGAAATACTAAGACTATTTCTAATAATTTGGAAACCTTGCAGAAACATAAATGCTTCAAGAAAATAAAATATAAAGCATGGTATGTGCCTTGCTTAAGTATGTGTATCCTTGAATAATGTGTCGCTATATACCCATGACAATATAGTCAGCATAATCTTTGAATCATAAAAAGATTTTATTATTTATGGTCAGATACTGTTCAATACTATATTAAGGTGAAAGTGATTACTATGTCTGATTCACACATATGATAAATATAATAAAAATAAGCTTTCACTACCTAATGCGTAGAGCAAAATGGAACACAAAGGCACTTTGTTGTTAATAAATATCATTTCACACATACAACTAACTGCTCAATAAACAATCAGCAGATCCGTTTCTTGATTCAGTTAGTTCCAGTCGGGTCTGTATCAAGTGATACATTGTCACTTGTGTTGGTAATTTTTGAGACACGTTTCTGTAGGATATTCCTGTCATTTAGTAAATAATATATGGTTGGAAAGCCTGACTTTTTAAACATATTTTACTTTTGTAGATTTTTCACTGAGTCAGTGGTTCAGAGACAATCATCTGAACTATGGAAGCAATATGTCAACTTTGGACTCGGCCAGACTTCTACAATACATGAAATTGTCAGAGTTTCTACTTGATCAGCCATGCAGCAGTGTGCAGTCATCATTCAGATCAGTAGATCATGGTTGGAACAAAGGTAATTTCTTGTCAGAATATATAAATTAAAAACATAAAAATATATTATGCAAATCTCCTATAATCTTTAAAAAATAAAACCAGAAATACCTTAGTAATGAGATGGAAGCAAAAAAGTATGAGTGAAAAGCAAAAGATATAAAGTCATCATTCAACTCATTGCAGAGCCATCAAAGATAGTAAACAATTTTGGGTATGCATAAAACAAGTTTTGTTTTATTGTTAAAAATAATTACATGCCTTTAAAAATCTAAGATTAAAAAAATGAAAAAGATATAGCTTTATGTTATTCTTGTATTAAGATGTTGTTTCTACATTTCTATTTTAACAGTTGCACTTATTCGTAGAACATATGCTATTTGGTTGTCAGGCTACTCTATTGCCACACATGTTTGCCATTGTTATTTTTTATTTCAGTTTTTGTCTTCTTTTTTTTCAGAATGTGCAACGAACCTCACTTTAAAGACACTTCCAGATCAAATTAAATGCAGTGTCCCTCATTATTGCACTGGAGTGGAATGCTGTACTAATGTGAATACTCTTCATCGAAGTTTCCATACCTTCCTCTCCATTGATCCATGTTCTTACAAAATGCAAGTTGGAATAGAGAGACTAAAATATAACATCTCACTTGTGGATTATGACTGGAGAAAATTGGAGAGCATTTACCTTCAAGGAATTATTCGTCTAGAGTAAGTTCTAATCTTTATTGTACTTTTGCTTCACTAAATAGCACAGGAAAAAAATAATATTTCAGTATGTGTGTATGTGGTAAGTGTGTAGCTACTTTTGTGTTTCTAAATTGTAAATAGTGGAAATTTTGTTTTATATTATGCCTGCAGGGGATTTTTTTATGTCTTCATCTCTCTGTTCTGTATTTTCTTTCAACACAATAAATAGAGTTCTCCACCATCTTCTGTCATCAAATTTTATTAATATCTGTTATTAGGGGTAGAGAAGTAACTTATCAGTTTTGTGGCCAAACTGTCAAAGTCACTGATTTGGACCAACCTTGTGGATGGCTTGTATTCAGGGCAAGAAAGAAGGCAATTGATTTAGGACTAAACATCACAGGTCAGTGTCACTATGACTGAAAGAACAAATTGATATCAGCACATTAATGCTAATTGTACATTCCAGTGAAGACCAAATTTTGAGGATGTCTTGAACCTGAGATAAAAAAGAAGGGACTTGATTTTTTAGGTCTAAATTTCAAAGGTCAAAATCACTGTGACCACACAAAGAAAAATGGTTTCTGCGTAATAGCTTTACTTGTGCATCGCAGATATGGATTATCTTGGTGGATTGCTTGCACTTGGAGTAACATACAAAGCTATTGATTTTGGCATCCAAAGGTCAGATGTCAGGGTCACAAGTTGATCAATGAAAAATGGTTTCTGCACAAAAATTTCAGTTTCTGACCCAATACCTTCACCAAAGGTTTTGGATTGTTTACACTCTTGGTTATAAGAGGTTAATTTTGTGGTCAAAAGATAAATATCAAGTTTGTTAAGGCTGAAAGAAGAAACATTTTATTGCATAATAACTTTAATTGGAGACCACATTCTTTAACCAAAGTGTGTGAAGGACTTGCAAAATGGGCCTGTTAATTTAGGGATCAAAATATAAAATGCTTAAGTCATTATGACTAAAAAAAATGTTTCTTTTTACAATGACCTTTATTCTAGAATATACTCCTTGACCAAACTGTATGGATGTCTTTCACATAGTGTAATAAACAACCCATTAAATGTTGGGGTCTAGAGGTAAAAGGTCATGGTCATTGTAAGTCTGGGAATAAAATATTGCTTTTTGCACTGTATCTTGTGTTCAAGACTGCATACCTTGACCAAAGGTCAAGGCCATTGAGACCTGTTGGCCAAATAATCTCCAGGGTCAACAATGCCCTACTGGTACCTATATAGAGGATGATTTAAACACATGTCAGGCATACACTGTATCATGTTTGATACTCTACTTTTAGTTACAGCATAGAGGACCTACCTGGGGAAATGGCATACCTGGTGAATATGAACCTGAGTGTTTGTCTTGAGGCAAAGTCTGCATGTTATCTGGATGCAGTAATTTTTGACATGGCTTACCTTCCAAAACATATATGTACCTGGGACCAAGGTTATTCCATCCAAGGTAATACATTTTACAGTGAAATAACAATGATTTATGTTAGTTTACTTAAATGTAACTGTCAATAATAGATCAATTAAGAGCAGTTAATCTAATATATATTCAAATTAGTGATCTGACTATCGGGTAAATTTAATGGTTATCTGAAACATTTAAACTGATGAATCAGATTCAACTCTATATGATTTAGGCTTCATAATTTATTTTGCCACTGTAAAAATAAGTCACCATAAAGATGTCTATGTTGATAATAATGGAAAGATAAACAATCTTTGTGTCTTCAACTTATGAAGACATATACATTTATACATCCGAAACTCATGTCTGGAGTTGATACAGTTGAGCTTGCACAGGAGGCCATTAAGCCTATACCCAGTCTTAATGTTGTCTTTCTAACAGTTTTTTCAACTAAATTGTGGATGACAAATTGATCTTCATGAAGCAACAGTCTCACTTGGTTACCTTAGCCACTTTTTCAATGTGGCAGCTTTTGACAATTTTCTAAAAACTGACAATAAACAGTGAAAAAGTAGTTTTAACTATTCTGAGTAGTTTCACCACTTAATGTAACTTTGTCAAAGGCAATTACCCAACAGAGTCAAGACAAACAATAAACATAAAAGGAAGCATTGAAGTTACAAAGTTTATATGGCATATGCAAAACAAAGAATGTAATTTATCACATAGTCGGTATACTTTGCCGACAGTATGTGCAGTTTCATAGTTTTGATATTATACATATAAACATATCACTTTATGTGATTCTGATTGGTCCAAATAAGCCCATGAAATTATTGTGCAGTATTCTCTTTACTGATTGGATGCGATCGTGGGAAAACTTTTTAATCCCGCTTTCTGGAACTTTTTGTTTTCATTGAACCTTTTTGGCTGCCATTTTTTGATTCGACTCACGAAAGGGAATTGGGAAAAAATGGTTTCATCCAGTCTCAATATTGCCAATTCACCCCCACAGGGGTTTGTTCTGTCATGTATAACATATCATAACATGAAAAATGGCAAAGCTCCCAAGACGAGAAAAATAAAAACAAGTAAAACTACTGGTATTGCTTAGATGATAATGAGGGTGGGGGTGGGGATGGATGGGCGGTATATCTGTAGCATGGACTCCAACTTATATACAAGCTTGGTTTAAATATGAACTTACTAAAGTAAATAAACTAACCTTTGGTCACAGAAGAATGTAGACCAGTCTCCTCAACTGACAGAACTTTATCCAACCACAGCATATTTATGCGGTAAATATGTCATGCAAGTCCGACTCAGAAAGAGATTTGTTTACATCTTCTGTACAATCTAATGTTCCAAATCAGGTATTGAAAATATCCAGCCACAAATACATTGCAGTAAGTATGTGTATTTCTGCATCCAGTAATCTTCTTCTCACAAATATATCGCAACAATGTAACGTTTAGTTGTGATGTGGAAAATTTCAACGTAAACAGTCACTGTGTTGTGTATGCCAACTCAAACTGGTACTGTGCACCGTATCAAACAATGTGAAATCACACGCAGTGGACATTTTGTGTTAACAAATGTTTTGTCTTTTGTAAAATGTTCTGTTTATTTGGATGGACGCTTATTCATTGATTTATAGTTATCAAAAATGGATAATGTACTTGTAATATAACAACTTTATTTGGGTCTATTTTTTTATGCACAACAAATGAAACATACAGAATGAATGGAATTATTCGTTCTTCTTTCTATCTAAATAATTTCCCCTGAAATAAAACTATGTGATAAAAAGAATCTCAAATGGGTAATGATTTAATATTAAATTTATGAAACTCGTTAAATAATATCCAGCTTTTGCTCGCCAAGGCTCGCAAAAGCTGGACATTATTCAACTTGTTTCATGAATTCAATATTAAATTGTTACCGATTTGAGATCCTCTATTTATCTATCAAATGTAAGATATTTGACCTTCAGTATATAGTAGAAACTGAAAACTGCACAAAAGAATAAAAATCTTCACAGATTTAATGCATTATAAAGAAAATGGACATAACTCCAGTTGCAGAACACTTCTCTTCCCCTGGCCTGGAATATTTTCAAACAACACTTCCATTAGACATAATGATATCAACTTTTGTAAATTGAATGCTTTGGGGTTTTTTTCTTGTCTTTTTTGGAATTGGCTTTTGACAAGGACTTGTTGAGAAACAAATGCACACAGCTAGTTAAAAACTAGTTTTGCATTGTACATTGTCAGTTGTTTATATTTATCTTAATCAATCCCAGACATATCTCATACTGGATCCAGTGCACCTTAAAAAATTGTTATTCCTCATATGATTTGTGTTCTTTTTATTCTTATATATATATATATATATATATATATATATATATATATATATATATATATAAATGTATATAGTTACAACTCTATGGTTTTAAACTATATGACAGAAAAGAGCAAAACAAACAAGTTTTATAAATTTCAACAAATAATTTATTGCCCTCGAACACAAAGTGAAAATTTCAAAAGAACTTACAGTATTATGAATTAAATCCCAAATAGTCCTAAAAGTTGTATCACAAGTCCAGATGTATAGAGTTCCTCATGAATTCCAGTGGTGTTTTGAATGAATTCCAATATTGAATGTACTGTAGCACAATGATATAATCCAAAATGTCCTTAAATGAATTCACAGTAATCCAGAAATAGTGATTTAGTCCAAATATATTGAGCACTTTGCAGATCCAGTGAATAATTTAAATAATAAACAACAAAACAAACTAAGATTTATTTTTTTAAAAGTGAAGCTCTACATTCATTGTCTGTACCTTTGAAATACCAGAGAAGTGACTGATCACATGGTATTTTATATGATCATGCAATGTTATGTAAGATTATCTAATTTGGTTGGCCCTTTAAATTTTGCTGCCAATGCCAACCAGTAGGAATAGTTCTGCTCATGCCCCCCCCCCATGTGATCCTCCAACAAGCCCCATGAAGACAGCAAGTAAGAGACTAATAATAGTTCATTGCATAATTCCCAGTCTGCCTCTCAATTTCATGGTACATGTACCTTGAACACTGCTCTCCAAGTGTTAGCTACTGACTAAGCCTTATAATTTGACATAACATCATTTTATCACACCACAAATTCCTCCCTTAATGGTCATTATCAGACAAACCCCATTGCAACACTGGCAATATGTACCTAAAATAATTAAAGATCATCAAGTTATACATAAACTAAAATTTAATAAATTATCATTAAATAAATCCTCTCTTATTAAAACTGAACACAACAATAAGACTGATTCCAATAAGATGTCAAGATAGAAATGAATAATTATAATGTAATGAACCTTAGTAAAAAAAATAAGATACAATTTGAGAACCAGGATGAGCGTCAAATGTTTATTTCCAGAACAGTTAAAGTTATAAATAATCTTATATAGATCCCCACTACTCTGTCATCATAATGTTAATCTTAAAGGCTTTTTCCTCACTCCATATACTGCCTTGTATTATCTCCCTTATACATGAGAAAGAATATTTCTATGAAATTCTGCACCATGTTTAATGTATTTAGAAGATGGGGATTATTAATATTTTTATCATTATTTTATTACAATGATAATGATTAATCAATGAAAATTCATCACAGAGTAAGATAATATACAGGCCTGCTGTTGAATACAAGCTAATGTTGAAAAAATATTTATATATGCTTATTAATGCACCGTGGACAGATCACAACTTGATATACTAATAGTATTTGTTTAGTGTTTGATTGTATGTGGGGTGTTATGTTTGGTAGGGGTGGGGTGCTCCCAATATTTTATTTAACTATTGTAGAGGTCCCACCCAGGCTCCATTTTGGTTGGAAGTTAAAGTAGTGAAATATAGATCTACAGCTAAGAGCCCCCAGTCAGCAATGCCGACGGTTGAATGGCTAAATATACAAAAAGGGTGAAATCCAATAATGATTTAATAACAATTCAGTAGTCAAATGATTCAAATTTCCCAAGTACACTCCTTCCGCTCGACCCTTTAATAGCCTATTGCATCACTTGATTAGTAGCATGAGATACATTTCCACCTGTATTCTACTCATCTGTGTATTCTTCTCTCCTATTCCTCTCAATTCCTTCTCCTCTTCCTCCCTGACTTCCTCCAAATTCCTTCTCCTCCTCCTCGACTTCTCTATACTCCTCCTCCTCCTCAAATTCTCTATACTCCTTCTCCTCCTCCTCCACTTTCTCTTCCAGAATACTTTCCTTCTCCAGACTACTCTTCCTCCTCCTCCACCTTCTATCCACCTTTTCTCACCAACTAGACCTTGTCAACTCCAACTGCTCTGCTAGTCTTACTTCCATCTCCACCTCCTGAAGACTCGGGACTCAACTGAACCAGAAGTTCTGTCCCCCCCCCCAAAGCTTCTGACCTTTTCAAAGCTTTTCTTGCCTTAGAATCTGTTCTAAGTTTTACTGCCAATTACGAGTGGCTTCTTGGAGTAACCTTATTTCTTAGCAATCTGTTTAGGCATAACTGACCTTTTGTTTGCGAGGTACAAAGTTATAATTCAGATCTAAGTTGTAATCACACCCTCTATCTCAATTCCGATTGGATATCGCTGTGACCCGATCCAATCAGCTTAGCGGACAATGTCCTTTAGCTGTCTGTCCACGTGGGGATGGATGAGAACATGCCCCATTCACCCTGCGGGCTTCCTTTGATCTCTGAACAAATATTTAACACCAAGGTGTGAATACTACAAGCCTTTGTCAAATGACACAAGCAGTCTCCTACTCCAAATCCAATGTCCGGCAGGTCACGGTAACCTTGCATAAGGGATTAGCACTAGCCTGCGGCAATGTTTAAACATCAAACACATGACTTGTAACAATACCCTAGTTTATAAATGACTTGATAGCTGGGGCTGAGCAAACGTGACAGTATTGGTTTATCAAATTGCTGTATACAGTCCTTTCAAGTGCACTGGATCCAGTAAGAGATCATGTGTGTCAATGATTCAGATAAGTGTAAAAACCTGACAATGAACAGTGCAAAACTGTTTTCTTTTTAAACTACCCTTATGCACTTCTGTTCTGATCAAGTGTTTTTATCTAAGGCAGTCACAAAATAGGCAAATGATAAACACAAAATGCAGAATTTGCACAACTTTACATGATTATGGATATAATGGAAATTTTATTTCTTGCCCTATTGGTTTGGAAACCTTTGTTAAGATGGCAACCTAGTTGGTAGTTGGAGATGCAAGAACACCATCTATTTCTTGATATAAGCAATCATTGATTATATATTGCATTATCCATTGTCTCTTTAGTAACAATAACCACAAAAGTAATAATATAACGAACAAGTCCTACAAACCAGTAGTAATTATTGGTAAGTAAATGAATGATGAACAACTTTTTAACTAAAACATATGAGGTCTAAACAGGTAATGATTTTATTTTATTTTTGTGTTGGTTAGAGTTCTCTTGAACATATTAAGTTAAAACATGTTGGTTCTCTATGTGATAGACACAATAACCCACCCATTTATTATTACTTTTTATTTTTAGATCTTTTGTTGTACATTTCCCCCTGGTGATTTTAATATATGTAAGTCCAGAGTATTTCTTAGATTTTGTGCTTAGTGTTTGTTTTTTTTGTATGTAAGCTGTTTATTCCCCTGATGAGGAGTTTGTTTAGCTTGAGACTTTGGAAAACTGTTTTGAATTTGCACCATTATCAATTTTTGTGTGCAGTGTGTGTATCTCAGTCTGTCTGTCTGTCTGTGTACATACATATGTACATACACCCACCCACCCCACACATTTTCTGTTTGAATCTACTCACACTATTTATCAAACTTTTCAGATTTTTCTCTCATTGAATGGCTTGTGGAGAGAGACTTTCCAATTACTGAACAACTGAGGCCTGATATAGTTGACAGGCTCTTCGAAGCTTTGGGTGTGGCTCCTTATATCCAAAGCCAACAGTGTAGTCGGAAATCTGTGCCATATAGTGCATCTGTAAAGGGTTGGAATTCTGGTGAGTTATAATAATAAATTGCATCTTTGACATTTTTGTGAGATTTGGTATAAGTAGAAAAAGTTATATGCTAAACTGTGCAACATGTGTACGTTACAGTTTTCTGCATTTTAACTTGTTCTCTTTGACATGAACAGAAAATCATATAAACTGATATTTACTTATATGTATGGTTAGTAAGGTTATCAAAAGGGCTTTGATGGGTTCAGAAATGGTCTATATTATATAAAGGGTTATGTTATATGCAAATATAATTTATAATTTAGGTTGACTGAATATGACTGTTATCTGTCAAATATTAGGTTTAACTTAAAGAAAATTCAATTTCATCAAAGGTCAGGTGCTTCATTAAAGTTTTTAAAGAAGCTACTTAATGGAGTTTCAGCTCTGAATACATTTGTCATGTTTTAATAAATAATATTCATTTTTTGCATTTTCAGACTGTCCAAAGAACATTTCACTGTCTGATCTTACTGGCCCAGTGTCTTGTCACATTCCATCATATTGTACAGGAGTAGAATGCTGTACTGATGTTAATCTTGTGCTGTGGTCATTCCACACCTTTATATTCATTGACACCTGCAATTACCGCATGACAGTCGGAATAGAGAGTCTTGCATTCAATGTTTCTTTGTTTGGATATGAATGGGGTGAGAAATACTTGAATTGACACAGTTTTGTTGATGCTTTTCATGAGATTGTAGAAAAGATTGACTATATTTTGTCTCAAAATCAACATTAAGAAAATGGCCAAAAATATATTACTTGTAACAAAGAAAAAGCAAAGAATAAATAAATACACAACATTTCTTCATAAAAGTTTGAAACTGTTATATGTGAGAGTTTCACATTTGATTTAGGAATAGTGTCTTCTAACCATGATCCTGTTCTGGATGGCCAGATAACATATCCACATTTTGAAATCATGTAACCATTCATTAGTAGCTTCATCTTTTTCCTTGTATCATGGCAACTACTTTAACTTATTTAACTTGACTAAAGAGACTGCTTGTGTGGCCTTAATGGTTAGAGTGTGATCTCAGATGGGGGAGGTTGTGGGTTCGAATCTTGGTCGAGTCATACCAAAGACTTATAAAATGGTACTAGCAGATGCATTGCTTGGTGCTTAGCATTAAGAGGTTAGTGTTATTATTGGTCAGCTTAGTGTCAGGATAATGTGACTAGGTGGGACATTATGCTGCATGTCTGGCATGATGCCCCAGTGCTAGACATCGCTGTAAACTGCCATACTGCAGACACTGTAGTGATATGACTCACAAATTGTTAAAGCTATGTTAGAAATCCAAATCACACACACAAACATTTAGCTATTTTTCTTATTTTTAGACGTTTCAGTTGCTAATAATAACTGGACAGAAGGTAATGTTCCACCTTTATCTAGCCAAAAGAACATGTCAGAATCTTTTAAAATGCCCTATAATGGTTTCTAAATGAATGTTTAATCGGAACATCTTATTTCCTTTTAGTTTGGATATCTTCATATGATGATTATCTGTTTGTTAAAGAGATATATTTTCAGGTCTTATTTGTATTTAAATAAAAAAATCCTGTCTCATCCTACTTTCAAAGTTGTATTTAATTTATCTTTTGCAGGCAAAGTAGAAAAGTTCTACCTGAAAAATGTCATCAGAATGGAGTAAGTGTACTTCCTCAATAAAATATTTATCGTGCATATGATTTCACAGTCAAATGTTGTTCATGAAAATTTAACAAAACAGAATTCAGAATTAGAAAATAAACCAAATGTGTAATAAATACAGGTAAAATATTTTCATTAAGACAATTGGTTTAACTTGAAAAAGGGATGTAAAAGGATAAGATTTTTGATTTTGACTTTGAAGGACAATTATGCTTTTTTCTAAGTCATAGTTACCAAATGTTATCAAGTGGTGGTTTCACTTTTGAGTTGTTTAAAGGGGAATTGATATTGTCATTTTCTGTAATTTCGCTTCACACCATTTGAAATTTAACAAAGATCACTCTTTATTTTGACAGTTTCAAGATAGAAAACCTCCATTATGAGCACCTGTTCCTACTGAATCTCAACATAAGTGTCTGCTTTGAGACAAGGTCACACTGTGTAGTCAGCATACCAGTCTTTTCCAACACATTTGTTCCAAAGCCTGAATGTGATTGGAAAATTGGATATGCCATTCAAGGTAGAGAAAATGATGCTTTATTTCTACCTTTCAGAGCCTCTGTCTCATATGGATAGTTTTTAAAAATAATTTTACCTTATGAACTGTTACAGTAAGTTGATAACACCAGTACTAGTCAGTCATAAAATATGAAGAAGTCTCACCATCTTGATATCTTTATAAATGTTTTTAAAAACATTATTCAGAAGATCATTTGTGTGTTTTAGTATATATTGTTTCATTCTCTAGATTTCTCTTTGCAACATTGGCTTCATGATAGAAAGATAGCCTCTGGTTCAAAGATGTCCAGCTATTGGATCACAAAGCTTCTGGAGGATCTTGACATATCTTCTGTAATTAATGACCAGTCATGTGACCGTTCTGCAGCACCCTACTTTCCATCATCAAATGGATGGACTTCAGGTACTTTATATATGCAGTAAATGTTTGGGATAGAATAAACCAGCATTATAGTTGCATACTAAATGTGTCAGTTTGATACAAGTTGTAACATGAAAACAATTCGTAATTTTTTTTTATATATTTTTCATGAAAACAGTAATTAGAGCTCTTTTTCTCTCTTTCTATTTTGTGTGTGTGAATTGCTGGTTTACTTCATACTTAAATGAGAGAGCACAGCATGTTTATATAAATAATGTTCTGTCTGAACCTGGAACAGTTAGATATGGAGGACCACAAGTCTCAATTCTAGGTCCATTACTATTTATTTTATATATTAATGACCTACCACTTTTACTAAGGGACTCAATATCATCTGCAGATCTCTATGCAGATGACACAACATTGTCAGACATCCAAAACACAAAGCATGAACTCAAAATTTCTTTACAGAATGCCCTAAACAAACTGGACAACTGGTGCACATGCAATGGCATGGTGGTAAATACTAGTAAAACTAAAATATTACTTATCTCAACATGCCAAAATAGGACAAATCTTGATAGTGATGAACTATGTCTGACATGGAAGGATAAAAAGTTGCAAATGGGCTATTGTGATAGATTATTTGGTGTTTTGGTAGATAATAACCTATCATGGACTGAACATATCAAACATACCAGTAAAAAGAGTAAATTCAAGTTTATGGCTTCTCAGTAGTATAAGACATTTTCTCCCTAAAAGGCATAGAAAACTATTTTATTATAGTTACATACAACCCTATTTTGACTACTGTAATACAGTATGGGGTAATTCAAATGATAAAATCATAGCAGAGCTGGCACATCTTCAAAAAAGAGCATTTGGGCTAATATTAGTCCAGAAAGTTGCAAGGAAAATTTAACTGGTAAGTTAAAAATAATACCTATTAAAGACCGAATTCATTTGAGAAAAGCCAAATTAAAATAGTGCTCCTGAATATTTACAATCACTGTTCCAGTATAGGCTACCTGGCAATACTCCCCACCTGCTATCCATGTCTACCAAACAGTATAAAATTCCCAAACCAAATAAGGAATTATTTTAAAAAAGTTTCCAATACTCTGGAACTTTGCTCTGGAATATTATTCCAGTTGAGATTAGAAATGCCCATTCTATTTCCTTCTTCCAAACCCAATATATCCAGTGGCTTCAAAGATGCAGCTAAAATATATAAATTCCTTTGTATGAGGGCCTCAAGGTAGATTAGTTCTTAGCTAATTGTGTTACTCTCTTTAAATAAAGTCATTGTTATTATTATTATTAGTAGTAGTAGTATTATTATATGCATCAGTCATTATATTTTCTTGATGATAATGAAGACAGAGAAGGGTTGTTACATTATCAGTTGACAAAATAGTTACCCTTTCAAAGTGAGATGATCAAAGGCCTTTCTACATGATCATAGTGATTATTTCTTTATTGCTTTATTTCCTGTTTCATTGTTTCATGCCTCAATCAAAAACTTAATATGAAGTTACCAATCAATTTGGGTAAGTTTTGAGGCAGCAAATGCTTATGTTTTTGATATGAGATTATATATATATATATATATATATATATATATATATATATATATATATATTCAGCAAACAGTATATTAGTCATTTGATATATATGAATTGCACATCTGTATTTTTTAAGCTGTGTGAAATACAGATTTCTTTTCTCAATTCAAATAAAAAACATCCAAATATGTGGTTTAAAGAATGAAAGAATGAAATGATCATTGACCCTTCTGCATGAATATAAATTGTGATTCTTTTATTTCCTAACCTCCTGTTTCATTATTTAATGCCTCAGTTAAGAATTTACCTAAATGTTAATCACCATTGTAACATATGCTTAGGAAAAGAATACTATATTCATTGGACATATCAAAATCATTGCTCAATAAATTTTTGAAACAATTTGAAATAGGAACCTTTCTTTAATTTTAGCACATCAAAATATGAGGTTAAAAACAATATAAAAAATGAGAATATTTTCAATCCTCCTTGTAAAGTAAATCTTGATAGTGGGACTTTATGTAGGAAAATTTGAAGGATTTGACTAAAACTTATCATTATTATTTTTAGCTTTTTAGTACAAAAACTTACACACACACACACACACACACATCTTGGTTAAGTGATAAATACTAATGTTTTCCATCTTTTTTTCACACAAAGAATGCCCAAGGAATATCAGTCTTCCTTCCCTCTATGGACCTGTTACCTGCACAATTACCAATCACTGCACAGGTGTACATTGTTGTGTGGACATTGACATTTTCAGTCACTCTTTTGATGCATATGTGCTGCTGGATTCATGTAGTTACCAGCTGACTGTTGGAATAGAGAGACTTAACTTTTCCATCCTGCTCTTTGACTATGAATGGGGTGTGCCGCAACAATTCTGGCTGTATGGAATACTTAGAATGGAGTAAGTAATATTAACATTTGTTTGTGGTTTTAATAAGCCTGAATATTGGATATTACAAAGATCATCCATGTTGGACAACCGAACCTATGTTCATGTACATAAGAAATATAGATAAAGTGCCTTAAGTGATGAATATTTTTTTGTAAATAGGATTGCATTTCGCTCTAAACATTAATGAGAGGCAATTAAAAATGGAATAAAAACATTTAAAGTTTTATTAGCAGTAACACACAACAAGCTACTATTGTATTGCATACCTTTTCTGGAATGCCAAGTTCCCAGTCCAGGCTAAATATTCCCTGTTCCAATTAGTAATTGGAGGCCCAGAATCGAATAGAACATGATTCCATTCCGAATCCTTAGTCACAGCCAACTTACAGAATACCTCTGTAATGGGGGGCTTTAAATCATTAAAGCCTCCTTAATTGATTTGGCGATCGTTAACTAGGGAATGACCTCCCAAGGTGTTATTGCCCAGTGTGGATGGATAGATGGAATGTTAACAGATAGCTGAGCAAGGCTATTGAAAGAAATAAACAACTACGAGCCCCCTTTACCAATAAATAAAAATACATTTAATCAATTAATACATAACCAAAAGTTCATTTTTCAATCCAACAGATCTGCATTGATAGAATTTAGTCGCAGTGTTCAATTTACATCATGTTACGAGTGGTGAATTAATGAGTACAATTCCACGCTTGACAGCATCATCTGACGTCTGTCTCCTCTTGTCTTGTTTTCCACGTCTAATGCGTGCGCTTTGGTCCCCTTTCTGACCCCTAATTATTCCGACCTCTCTTAGATGCGGATTTCCCTCTGACTCATCGGGTTTTCCTTTTACTTCTCTTCCTTTCTCTTCTCGGTAGAATATAAAGCTGTTTCCTTAATGCTGTTTCTTTCCACACAAACCGTGCGTCCTAGCACTATAGCCTGTCTTCCTTTTTAAGACAGCTATCTGGCCTTTCTACGAGGGAAAACACTATTCTCAAGTTTCCCAAGGAGTTGGACCTTTTGTCTTCTCACAAGGCAAAATCGGACTAAAGAATTCTGAGCAAGTTGGTACCCTTAAATTCTCAGTCTCCCAAAGTGTACGCCTTAATTTTTAATGACCAATCGGAAGTAACTGTTCCTAAAATTCTCCCCAAATAATCATGTCTTTCATCAGATTTCACCAGCCTAAAATATGCTGCAATTAGCTTTCCTTTGAAGATCAATTATTTGACATAAAGTCCTCTTCCATCCGATACAGTCGGTAATTCTATGTACTCTGTGTCACTATACCATTACGATGACCTGGTCAATTCTACTGAAGCTTAAACGTAGACCCTTTTATGTTTCAGAGATGAAATAAGTGAAATATCAATGAACTTTCTCAAGACCTTTCTGGCTTGACTATGATAACTTCAGAGCACAATTTATTCAACTTTAAGTTTCAATAAGTCTTCAAAATTTGCCACTTTACAACCTCCCTCTTTTTCCTTGGACTTTGTGCAAGTACACAAGTGCCAGGATAACCATTCAGAATTGAGGAAACTAATTTTGAATTGACCCAGTTTGGTTGAAATGGCTCTGTTGTGGTATGTTCTTTTATCAAGCAAAGCACGTGGAATGAAATTTAAACAGCTTACTTTATATTATTTTTATAATGAAAAGAAGCCAAAACAGAATTTGGTCATTTATTATTCTTTATGAAAACCTGTGGGTTATATACTAATAAATGAGTGTATGTTATACTGGGATGCATTATTTGCTAATTTATGGTAGACAGTGTGTCCTTTACTATTACTTTGCTTCCAGCCTCAAGACCAAAGTCATGGCAAGGGAAAATATAAATCCGTGACCTCAACCCATGTATGGGATATCTTTTGAAGATATATTTTGACCTGTTATATATCATGACTTTACAGAGTTCCATGTGTCTTAAGGTCAAAATCACAACAAGGATAATGTAATTCAGTGACCAGTTTCCTTATTCATGCTATCACTACTAACTCTACAGATGAGACTTTACTCTGGTCAGCAACTTACTATACAGTTGTAAAGTCTCTCAGAGGTCCAGGTCATTAGTAGGGGAAGGTTCATGAGACAGGTTATACTGCTTTGCATTATTCTTATATCTTAACATATTGTGTGGTGATTTCAATAGAAACTTTAGTTCATTCATAATTTGAAGGTCAGACTTGGTCAGTTTACTTATTTTGTATTTTCTTGTACAGCTACTCTATCTACAATCTTGGTGGAGAAAGGAGATTCCTACTCAACATGAATCTGAGTGTTTGCCTGGAATCAAAAACTCCCTGTCAACAACAACTGGTCATATTCAAGGATACCTTACTGCCCAAGCTGGCTTGTGATTGGAATTTTGATTTCAGTGACCCAGGTATAGTTCATCTCATGTTTTCTCTGATGCAGTCAGGTTTTTCACAAAGCATTTTTTGCCATGTCATGAACAAAGAAGAGGCATTTAATGTTTTCATTGTATATCTGTATGTTTCACTTTCCGTCTGTTCACAGTTTGCATTTAGTTTATTGGCAGGACATTTTAGTTCCATGAACTTATCTACGCATATCATAAATAGGAACATTACCCCTTTCTATTAAGGTGAGATTAGCTGACACCTTTTAACAATAGCTTTCATTAGGTTATCAAAGTTCTATTCTTGTTTATATCCCAGCTGAAGGAACTTGTACAGAAATTACAGCTTATTTCATTCATGCATAATATTTGAATTTATGAGTTGTGTGTGTGTGTGTGTGTGTGTGTGTGTGTGTGTGTGTGTGTGTGTGTGTGCATAAGATGAGGGAAAAAAAAATTAGTCTTTAAAAATGGTCTGGATCTCAGAGCCATATGATTTTTAGTCTTATTTGAAATACTTTGATCATCATACTTACCAACTCAGCGTTCATCACCAGTGCAAGTCATCTATATAAAACAATATATTAGTATTATTTAAAAATAGCACAAATGTACATATTCCAAAATAGAAAAGGATGACAGGTGTGTACCTCCCCTGCAATAAAACAACAGTGTTCATTATAATGCTAATGCTGGATAACATTGCTTTATTTTGAGCCAGGCATGACATTGGTTTTGGTACAATTTCAAACCATTTGGAATGGTTCATTACATGGTGCAAATATTTGATCGTGTGTTCACATAAATTGCAATAACATTATTTTATACAAGCCTTTACAGTAGCATTCTTATTCTTGCATTTAGTTTTTATTATTTATGTGGTTCACATTTGTAGATTTCACTTTCGCTCAGTGGTACAATAAAACAGGCCTAGAACAGAACCAGAGGCTAACTGGATACCACTACTCACGTTTGATGGAGGACCTTGGTCTGACACCTTACCTCAGAGATACACCTTGTAACAGAAACTTGGCACCTTACTCACCAAACATTCACAGGTGGAACAATGGTAATTGAGAAATTAATTTTATATTTTACAGAATATCTTTTTTTACAACAAATACTATTGTGTGAGTTTTAAATGTTAAACTTTTCTTATGCAGTCAAATAAGAATGACTAAAAAGTATCTTAGAAATAGAAACAGTAGAAATACACAGATTGTTACATTATACTCAGATATA
>JAECUM010001610.1:0-109016 GCA_016617855.1 Megalonaias nervosa | reverse complement strand
TGTGTGTGTGTGTGTGTGTGTGTGTGTTGTCCTTAACTGTTGTTTGTTATCTCGGTGAAGTCATTCTACTTTTGCATGTTTGATACAGTATTAGTGTTAGCAAACACATTGTTGTTCAGTTTAATAACACCGATGTTCAAATCATTCATTAGCTTTCAATATTTTGGTCGTTTATTTCACATCGCTCCTTATGTCATTTTATTATTCAATTTTGGATTGTAAAATGTCATAGTCTTCAAGAAATTTCTTTGTGTGTTGCATGCCACTTTCGAAACGAATCTACGTTTGAGTGTATCCTAGGTTCAGTTTGTTGTAAATATTGTTGAATATCTGGCATTTCTCATGTTCTACTTTTTTATTTTACAATATTTTTTATTTGATTAGACACAATATTAAATCTCTGTTCAACTAAGCCTTGTGCATATAAAATTAATTTGTCTGTTTTCACCAATCTCTTTTTCTTCAGCGATACACATTTCTCAACAAAGGGACATAAATCTAGCTGATTTGCTAACCTAACTTTTCATATCTTTCTGGTTGCCTCCGCCCGATTGTCTCAGTCATAGTGTGCGGGGCTTGGAACAACTATTAAAGGGAAGAAACCCTTGCTGTCTCCTGCTGTAGTTGATCGAGTTGTGTAAAAATTAAACAACAACAATATAACAACAGGGATATCTGATGTCTGAACATATTACAAAAACTAAAGTGTGAGAAAATATCTATGCCAGAAACAAAGAGAAAACACTGTTCCTGACACATAGGCTACACACATCACTGGACACAAAAATCCAAAACTCTCACAACAACTACCGCAACTTTGGCAACAACCAGAAGTGTTTTGTCAAACATATTTTCTTAAAACCCTCGATCCGCTCCAGTTGAATCATCATAATGCAGTTGCAAATGAAAACTGCTGCACTTACCAACCAGAGAGGTTCATTCATCAGTCCACAATCTATTCCACAAGATTTCTCAGTAGCGTATTGTGTGCAAAAGTAATAGCAACGCTTGTCATATGTCCAGGACAGAAAATATAATTTTCCAAGAAATTCATTAAGTCCTCTGCATTGTGTTTGAGAGGTCTTAATACATTGTTGTAATTTTACAACCAGTCTCAGTTACAACACCATTATGTCACCACTTCCAAAGATAATGTGATTTATATATGAAAGTAACACATATCCCATGTTCTCTATAGTCTACATATAAATAGTACCGTTGTCATTACACACTTCGTCATGGCTGTGTACCCAGTAACATATAGTATAGAAATTTTCCAAAGTAGAACTGATGAAAGCTAAAAGATATTTTTATAAAAATACGAATTACCTATTGCTATTTTCGTATGACATCCATCGAGTAAATGTATAAAACAGTAATAATATCAATGTGTGTACGTTCTGATGTTTCTGTTTTCTAATCGAAGTACTTATGTACATAAGGTCGACAAGCAACCCCCACTGCCCTAGCAATAGCACGTGGCTTGAGGCGCTCATGGTACAATACAACACGTAAGAATTATAACATTTTTTTTCTTGGTTATTTTTTTTTTCTTTTCTGTGAGTGGCAGATATAGCTAGACTGTACTGGGATAGTTATATAGATTTTCATAAAACTATTAAAAAAAAAAATATGAGGCAATAATTGTTCCTGATGTATACTGTGTGTGTTGAAAATGCTAACTGTATTGTAAAACTGCAGGTTATTTTAATTTCAATGGGGAAAAAATAGGTGAGAAGAATAATCAGTATTGGTATTTGTACCGAGACAAGAAAATCCCAGTCGCGGGTTTACGTTGTTTTTCTCCCCACGATGGGAATCTCAGTAGCGGGGTTACATTATTTATCCAATAATATATCCCAGCGTGTGGGGGTTCTGTATGTGGTTAGGGTGGGGTGCTCCCAATATTTTATATAAACTATCATAGAAGTCCCACCCGGACTTGATATTAGTTGGAAGTTAAATTAGTGACAGAAAGATGTAACCCCGAGCCCCCAGTCAGCAATGCTGATGGTTAAATGGTTAAATATATAAAAAGGTTGAAATTCAGTGAATAACAATTTAATAACAATTCAATAATCAAATGCTTCAAATTTCCAATTACACTCCTTCCGCTCGACCCTTTAATAGGCTATTGCATCACTTGATTAGTAGTGTGAGGTCGATTTCTACCTGTCCTTGTATTCTACTCATCTTTAATATTCTTCTCTCTCCTATTTCTCTCAATTCCTTATCCTCTTCCTCCCCGACTTTCTCCAAATTCCTTCTCCTCCTCCTCAACTTCTCTATACTTCTTTTCCTACTCCTGCACCTTCTTCTCCAGACTCCTTTTCCTCCTCCTCCCCTTTCTCTCCACTTTCTCTCTACCGACTAGACTTCTGTCGACTTCGACTGTTCGGCTAGTCTCAATTCCGTCTCCACCTATTGGAGACTCGGGACTCATTTGAATCGGAAGTTCTCTGTCCCCTAAAAAGTTTCCTTTTCGAAGCTTTTCTTTCCTTAGAATCTACCTCTAAGTTTTACCGCCAAATTACGACTGGCTCTCTTGGAGTAACCCTATTGCTCAAAAATCTTCCCAGGCGAAACTAATATTTTTTAGAGTTCTGAAAGCTATAATTCGGATCTAAATTATAATCACACCCTCGATCTCAATTCCGATTGGATGTCGCTGTGAACCGACCCAATCAAACTTAACGGACAGTGTTCCTCTCGCTGTCTGTCAACGTGGGGACGGATGACGCCCCGCGGGCTTCCCTCTGATCTTAGGACTAAGCTGTAACACATAGGTGTGAAGTGGTGCGATCTATCGCCTGCGCCGATTCAAGATTCCGTGTCTCCGGCCGGTCATGTAACCTTGCATAAGAGATTAACACTAGCCCGCGGCAACATTTAGACATCAAAGACATGGCCGCGGTAATATTCCCAAGAGAGCAGATGATAGCTTGCTTATACATGACATTATAGCTGGGGCTTAGCAAACGTGACACAGCGACTTGGTTTACTTATCTCGATGCAAACTCCAATATAGTTTGTTTTTTTTTTGTTTTTTTTGTTTTTTAATCCCACACGAATGTTCTCAATGACGCTGTAGACAACGTCCTTACGCTTACGACGCCATGGATGTATCCAATGTTTCTTGCTCTTTTAGTATTAAAAAGGCAATTTTCAGGCTTTTAAATAGTCTTTTTTTGTACGCGAAACATGTTATTATCTTTGTATAGGCACTGAGAAAATATTATGTATTTCCAAAGCCATATCCATACCGATGATATGCCTTTTTTCCCAGGACTGTTTCTTAGTGACAAAATAATTTATCATATCCTTTGACGTGGAATAAGGAATTCCCTGCTTCGGGATAAGAATATGTGCAGATAAATTCGGCAAAACCTCGTTACCACCTACAAACTCAGACCATCGTGTAGTATTTCCGTATTCTACGTCAAAACATGGGTAGATATGTTGACCACAAGTTGAAATCAAGTTGTACATCCAATGCGTCCAAATCCACTTCTTATGTTACATAAGAAACTTTAGATACCTCCCACTCCAACCCCTTTCAGAGTTTTTTTCATTGCTTATGCATGCATTAGATTCATTACTTTTTAACCTTTTGATAAGTTGGTACACAGCATAAAGTTTATTAAATCTTCTTGATATTATGCGACACACTTCTTCTTGGGTACAGTTAGATAACTGTTCCCATGCAGGGTTTTTCCAATACATTATAAGTTACAAATTTATTCTCTTCTCTTGATGTATTGGGAGTCCCCACGAGGAGGAATTTAAAAATGTTGCAAACTACGTTAAATTGTTTAAGATCTATGTTGTTTACTGAACTTAACACATCTTCATCAGGTAAATATATTTTACATGCAGACAGCAGTTTACTCATCTGAACAAAAACCGAAACGTTAAATTTGTTGTCTGATTTGACTAATTCAGGTGCAATTTTATGCATCAAATGGCAATCACATATTTTGCTGTTGCCATCCCCACTGCACAGTTAATTAATCTGGCCAACATCTCAAGTCATACTTTGGTCTCTCTCTCTGTTATTTTTGTTATTGATCGCTGTTAAATTTTAAAGTGCAGTTATCAAAATGTTAAATGCTTTGTATGTGAAATAATATTTTCAGTATAACAGAACTTTTTTTTTTTTTTTTTACATATATCCCTTTAATCATTAATAAAATGCTATATTTAACTCAAGTATTCAACCGAGTTGCAAGACAATGATCAGGTTCTCTACTTCTTAATCACTTTTTTTTTTACACCTAAAGCAAAGTATTTAGTCATCACGAATTTGAAAATAAAATTCTTTTTCTCAAAATATTTAGTCGTGTTACGAAGCTCTCCTCTATCGGGCATCAAAATAGCTTATAAATCATATAGAATTATAATTATCTGATAGGCATGTTTACTTTTTTGTTTTCATGGTGAAATTTGTTGTAAAGGCGGCCTAACAAATAAATATTCATTTCTGGTTTATTTTTGTTTAATTAAATAATTTCAATAACTGATAATTAAAAAAGTAGATTAGCACGGTGGATTATTATTATTATTATTATTATTATTATTATTATTATTATTATTATTATTATTATATTTGGGGATCATTTATCACATGCAAAAAGTCGGGGGATATAGTGTACTATCGGTATGGGCATACCGTTACGACTCTATGGTCTTAAACTAAGTAACAGAAAAAGAGTGAAAATCAACAAGTTTGCAAAATTCAACAAATAATTTATTTCCGTAGAATACAACGTGAAAATCTTAAAAGAAATAACAATACTGTGAATCAAATCCCAGACAGTGCTAAACGTCTATCACAAGTCCAAATGTGTCAAGTTCCAACTGAATTCCAGTGGTATTCCAAATAAGTTTCGATACTGTATGCGTTGATGTGCATGTAGTGTCGAATGTGCTAATGTGCCAATGGCCTGGATTGTGATGATGTGCTAACAGTTTTTTGATATATCAATAATATAATCCAAAATGTCCTTATCTGAATTCACTATAATTCCAAATTAATGTTCCAGTCTGAGAATATTATTGAGCACTTTGTAAACCTAGTGAATAATAATTTGAATAAGTAAATCCACCCAAATGAAAAACTAAACACAACAAGGCTGATTCTGCTTTAGATGTTAATGGAATAATTAATAAATCTTGGGTAAAAAAAAGTATATACCCCTCTACTTGACCTAGGTCGCAATTACCATTTTCTAAAATTACTCTGTCAACTGAATGGAATTTTGCATCCTAGAAGTTTCTAAAGTCAGAATCAAGAATAAAATGTTATTCATAAATAATGATCTGAATATTTCACCCACAATCATAGCTATGTATTATGTTTACAAAATAAATTTAAGTTTTCAGGTACACCACGAACTTGATTTTTGGCATGGTCAAGCATAAAATAAAGGTGTATATTATAAATAATCATTAAGAAAAGCCAACAAAGAATAGAAATTAAATATACATAAACACTAGCTTTAGTAATACATAACGATTTCTTAAAGTCCTCATAAAAAATAATAAAAGGTTTTGTTTACAACCAAGACAATACATAGGTCGGCAAGGGGACCCGGGTGTCCGAGTGGATTAAAGAGTTCGTTTTTACCGATCACTAACAACTCACCTCTCTGTTCGCGTGTGTTCGGGTCTCGGGCTCGGCCATTGTGGGAATGTGACAAAGCTTGCCAGTAGCTTTCCATGGGTCGGTGGTTCCAATCTGATTAAAATCCGATAATGAACATAGGACAGTGCAGTGAAAATCTGATTTTAATCAGATTGTTGGTGGTTATTACTGGGATTTCCTGGGTTTATTTGGCCGCCATAGCCTATCTTGCGCTGAGAAATGGCGTTAAACCCAAAACAACAACAACAAAGGCCAGAAATTGTGGTCTTTTTAATACTGAAATGGCAAGAAACAGTGTCCATGACGTCATAAGCATAAGGACGTCATCAACAGTGTCAGTGCAAGCATGTGGAATAAATGTATTACAAAATGCCTATCTTAGATGGGCAAGCTGTATCATGAATGTATGAATAGAGAAACATTACGTGTACACTGTCCACGTGAGACTCCAAAGTCCGTACTTGTAGAGGGTGATCATATAGCGAATTATTATTATTATTATTATTATTATTATTATTATTATTATTTACACTCTCTAGGGTCTCCTGTTTTGAAAGGTGGTCATAGTATACAGGAGGTGATCCTAAATCAGTAAATTACTTCTTATAGATTTTGCAAGTAAAAATAATATGCTGGATATTAATTACTTTTTCTTTTCTTTCTTTCTTTCTTTCTTTTTTTCTTTCTTTCTTTTTGTGCAATATGCCCATGCTTTGGCTCCAGAGTGTGACTGAGCAGCGTATCTCCGGCTCCGAATCTCTCACTGGAAGCTATCGGACCGGAAGGTTCTCGATATCGAAAGGGATAGTGGGTGAAGACTTTGATGCAATCAGACGGAATTTATAACGTTAATTGTTTTCTTCATAGAAAGTTAGAGTTTACGCACTAATATATCCCATAGCAGCTGAACCTAATTTTGATCAAATGACTCATTAGTGATTGCTTAAATGGTAATAAAAAGTTTCGGAATTCTGGGTTAGCTTCTTTGCCCTTGATGAATATAACAATCATGGCGACCTTCAGGGGAGCATGCTGTACTCTATCGAGAGAAAATCTTCGCACCCATGGTTTGATTTTAGTGTCAAGACAGACAGACTTTGGCTGCTCACTGGACAGACTGGGTAGAAGACAAATTTCAGCCTGGAGTAGATTACATGAATCCAAAGCAACAACAAGCAACCGTAAGTGCAACACTGGCACTTCAGGTGTCACCTATTTTCGTTTTGACCTCAAACGGCAATTCTAACGTAATCATGCAGGGCATTACAAACCTACTTTCCCAACGCCTTGGACAAGCTCAGATTGGGCCCGGTTAAGATCCATCCAGTTTGTAAAGTATTTGCACACAGGCCAGGTAGTCCTACAATATAAGTTGTCTCTCCTGATATTTATTTTTGGGTGAGATGTTTTACTGCCTATAGTTTGTCCAACAATGTAAGAACTCGACGCCGATATTTATATTTTGGGTGTCTAGGTCTTACTGCCCCAATAACGGTGCTGTATAGCGTGTTCCGATGTTGTTTAACATCAGAAAAACAAGTCAAATTTTCAGGAATATCTCACACTCTTGGCAACCCATATCGGTGCTTTTCTACAAATTAAAGTTATTGTTTTAGTTAGACTTTACTTACTTTGATGTCTTTTTCCAACTAAATTCAAATCCCCACACAAGCAAATGGACATATTTTCAAGTTCCGTTGGATTACATTTCACTTGGCAGGAATGCAATGGAAGCCAGGAATACCAAAATCGGTTAAAAGAATGGTAAGAATCTTGAATAAAACAAAGCAATCTAAACACTTTCTTCAAAATTAATATATTTTTATTCGTTTCATAAAAGAAGTATACTTCAACTTAACCCAATTTTGGCATTCCCAGCTTCCATCACGCTGGGCTTTGCCAGTGTCGCAAATTGCAATTTTTTGCCTTACTGGCGACAAACTATACCATCTAGTGTGTTATCTACCCATGCATCATGCGTCAAGTATGCAGAATTTTCCGATTTGACACATAAAAGTCATTGACGGTACATAAATTGACGCACCCCAATGTTATGTTTTGCTGATTAACACAAAGCAAAGGTTTGGTCGAAAAATCGTCGCCAGTACATAATTTGACGCACACAATGTTATGTTTTTGCTGATTAACACAACAGTGTGGAGTCTGGAGCTGACCTTATGTGACCTGTAACTGTCACATCATTTATAGCAACAGGATGTTAGAATGATAAATCACTACACACAAGAAAGAGGCGAAAAATAAACGTGTGATTTTATAGTGATTCTCACGAGAAACTATTATTTTATGCGCATCCTTGTTGTGCAAAGAAGCAACAATTTTCATTCGCTCAATTGTATGCCTTGCATTGTTCCAAGATACTATCAGCATTCAAATGAAAATGGCGTCCAAGGTAAAAAAATTAAAATAGATCTGAAACAAACGAAATTATCATTTGGATGACGTTTTTACAACTGACCATCGATAAAAGTATTGTTATTGAACCAGTGGAGCCTTCATCATCAAAAGATGAGGTAACGGTTACTCATAAGATAAAACGTACAGATACAGCTGGATATGTTTTCAAAAAGATGTTAAGTCAAATGAAGAATGTGACAGTGAAGACACCATTATGTTTTGCCACATATGTACAGAGGCTAAAATAAACCTTATAACCAAATGTGCAATAAAAACAATAACTTTCAGAACAGTACACTGGGAAGGCATGCTGGGTTGCCTGAACACAAACTGCTGATTGAAGGGTCACAACACCAGGCAGATTTTAATGCAGTTTTACAAACAAGACATGGCAGCGAAAGTGCTACTTAATTGTGTACATTGGCTGAGTGTAAAAGACATCCCTTTTTTAAAAAACAAATCTCTTCTTAATTTACTACATGACTTAATGGCTAAAGAAATTGATGCTATTGGCATTTTGAAGAATTCCGCCATTCAGAATGACTTTGCTACTACCTGTTCAGAGGTACTGGAGAGCCTATCAAAACATTGTTGAGGATTGTCTTATATGTGACCTGCAGAATTCGTCATTTGTGACAGCAATGGCAGGTGAAAGTACTGACATAGCCAACAATGAACGCCTTGTCATATATGCTCACATTATTTCTGATGACATGAAACCATCAAGATTTTTAACAGAAATTGAATGTTCAGATGCTTCTGGCAAAGGAATTGCCTTATTGGCTTTAGTCACATTATATAACTTAAACTAATAATTTTGTGTGTATTTAAACAATATAATTATTTTTTGAAAACTACTGAAGACTGATCATCGGCTTGAATAGGACTCATAGGTTTGGATTTTGACTCGCTGTTTTTTGCCTTGATGAGTCAGATGACTTACATGAAGCCATTTGTAGATAAAACACTGACCATGTGGCAATTTTTTTTTGGTGACAACAGTTTTGGCTGTTAAAAATTGTATATAGAGTCTTGGGTTTTGAGTGGAGAAATTCAAAGGCACCATGACAGGAAACTGCAAACTTGGATATAAAATTGCACTGGAATCTATTGTTACATAAATCCTTTGTTTATATTGACAAACCACTCTAACACAGCATTGTTATATCATGATCCGCTTATGCTGATGTCTGGCCTTAGTACTGCTGTATGCCTAAGATAACCAAAATGGCCATGCTACCGGACTAGTTACAATCAACCACCTCGGAACAACTACAATCAACCAGACAACTGCAATATTTTTATCTTTTTGAAAACTGTACCAGAAAAAAAAGTTTTGCTGAAACTTAGAATAAAACTGAATACCTTTAAAGCACTGATCTTTCTGTATATATACTAAGCAAATAAAAAAAAAAAATTATGTCTCTGTCGATGTTCTACATTTATTTGATGTTGCTGCAGCAATAACAAACGGGCATTTGTTTGGTCCTTCAAAAAGGGCCTTTAGTGGCGCCTTCAATAACACATGCACATTCATCAAAGCAAGTCAGAGACCTTTGATCCAAAGAAGTCCGCAACAAACTTAAATAAAAGCATTGTTTCATTTTTAATAGTGATTTGAACATATTTATTATGCCGTGAAAGTTTCCTGTTTGCAACAAAACAGTTCATGCTTACGATCGCTACCAACAGCATTGTAAATAATTCAAATTAAAGTTCCAATATTTTGAAACAGTAGATACCTGGCCATCAAGTTAAATGAACGTAGGACATCTTGCAAAAATGTTTGTTAAAGTTTTTAATTTCTTCACATTTTCATTTCCCTATGAATAGCCACATCCACTTGGTAGCCTCAGTATCATGATAGTTGTCACTGGCTGACCTAAATCTAGGCCAGTTTAAGTACATATGCATGTAGCATATCAACAACTATACAACCATGTGCTGCTAGGATAATGAATATCAGAGTGAATTGTTTTGTGAAACGTGTTAGTTGACAATGGGATATAGATCAAAAGAGGACTACCATTTTCTTATATATACATTAGTTGTGTTTTCTAATGGGATTTGACTGATGCATGAAGTTTCTAACATATCTAATACTTGAATTCTTATATTTTTTCATATACTTGTTCATTATTTAACTCATTGTAGAGTGTACTACACAAAAGTTAGTTGTCAATATACAAATTTATTTCAGACCTCTTGTCTTCATTTAATCAAAATTTCCGTTGTTTTTTTTGCTTTGTGTTGTTTTTTTTTTGTTCTGTGTAAATCATAGTCACTGACAACAGGTCACTTCTTATAAAATTCACTTTACTGCTTAATTTCAATTTATTTTCATTCCCCCCTTACTTATCTTAACTTCTGCTTATGTTGACCATATTACCTTTGTCCCTAGGATGTTGAGATAAATGGATAGGACTGTATTATGAAAATGGCGAATTTTCTGAAAATTGGTGATAAAATATTGAGGTTGGTGATTTTTTTTTGTGACAACTTTTTAAAAGCCATCGCCGACCCTGGAAATGTAGGCCAACGAAACTTGAAAACAGGTCCATTTCTTTTGTGAGAATTTGAATATATTATAAAAAAGACATTGGAGTAAGTAAAGCCTGACTAAAACATTATGATTTTAACATGTGGAAAAGTGTCGTTGTGGCTGCTAGTTGTTTGAGATATTCCTGAAAATTTTACTTTCGTTACGATGTTAGTCTACATCAAAAAACGCTATACAGTGCTGTTACTTAGGCAGTAAGAAAAAGATGCCCAAAACAAATATCAGCATCGAGGTCTTACATTGTAGGACTATGCCTATAGTCTGATTATATGTCCCCGTTTGTTTGTACCCTCCTAGCAATTTCAATAACAGTGATCTTTATTGTGATAAAAAGTGCACAGAACTTAGTCAATTCATTCATTGATTTATAATTTCTAACCTGAATATGACCAGATTGGCCCTAACACTGGCATTCTCTGCGCCTTTCATGCTTAACAGACTTTGCATACTAACACATCGCCATGTTGCATACACTATGGGCTAGTTGATTGCCTTAGACAACATTGTGATGTAGCTCATCATATTCTGTAACTGCCGGATAATTCTATAAATTACAATAATGTTGAGAGTTTAGAGTTATATCCTTTGCACACATGTACATAGAAATTACACCACTTGTTAAATCCACATGAAAGGCAAATTTGTAATTGTCATTTTTTTCCTTTGCTTGATCTGAAGCAGACGGCATAGTATTTTCCTTCTATGTACATGTGTAGTCGTGCATACACCCCTTCGCTGAAAATGGACTTGTCCAGAGACTGGAAATTGCTGGCGAAAAAGGTTGATTTTTACACTGAAAACTCCATTTGGAATGAAACGCGCAGACAGTAATGGTATTACAGTCCCACCTGGGCATAATCAGGTTTGAAATCATAAATCAATAAATGAACTAAGTTCTGTGCATCTTTTATCTCATTTGTGCTTTTCGTCTTTTAAATCAGTGGGGGGGTGGTTTACAAACAAATGGGGAGGTATATACAGACTGTAATAGGCCAATAAATCAGCCCTTCCCCTGTGATGATATTGATTTTGGTTTAGGGGCTGATATCTATTCATTAAAACATGCAAAAGTCTGGACACTTTTGGCTGCACATATCGGTGTACATTTTATACGCTTACCAGTATATCTCGCAGCTGTGGAGCTACCATCTGCTGAAAGGTTCTTTTGGTGGCATGTACATTACATTTCCGGAGCAAATCCTATATTTGGTGACTTGAAAATCCATGTGAAATAGCACAACCATCTGTTCTGTGGCCGTTTTGAATTTCATGCTTGATATGGCTGTTACCAATTACCAGTATGTGTCTAAAATGTACACAGGTTTGTTCAGGAAAGATTTGCAGGCAGCAGAAGTGCACATTTTAATGAACAGGTGACATCAGACCCACATATTGTCCATCATTATCAACACAGATTTTGGGGGGGGGGTTTGATTTATCAGACTAACTGGCTAATAGTCCTTCAAAGTAAGACATCAACCCTGACATTTATGTTTTTGGATTGCCCACGGCGACCCCAAAAACAAAAATATCAGTGGAGGCATCTTACATAGTTGGACTAACTGCCTAAAATGCTAAATTAAGGCATTGTTTAGCATGTTTCCCAGTCGACTTACAGGAAAACAAGTGGCCAGGAATATCTTGCACACTTAGCAACACATATGACCCCTCCAAAAATGTTTTTGGTCAGCTAACCGTCCCTGTTTCTTGTTATATACACACACACACACCACTTCCTCAATAACCCCTGCCCTGATAACTCGCGAACCAGCTTACAACGCGGTGTCAGGCATGGATTCCATTTTTTAAACTAGAAGATACCCAAAATTTGATCACTATTTGTTGAAAATTGTGACCAAAATTGGTAACTGAAACTTTGATATATCGCTTGTTTTATCATCGAAAACTGTTGATAGGAAATTTTAATCAGCATTATCAAATTATCAACTTTTAATAAGATATCGTATAATTCGTTACATTTTCTTTTGAAACAACATTCTTAGTACACCATAATTTACAATATTCAAGGAAAGTGAAATCAGTGAAAATGTCATTTAATCCAATTGGAGGCTGTACTTTAATAAATAAATACCAATTAAATAATTTTTTATCAAGCGAAATTTGTGTTTTAGTTTTATCTTTTGGTTCTTTTAAAATGTAATCATTATAAATACAATATCTCCTCTTGTATTTAAACATAAAATGTGTCAATCTACCATAAAGGCTATGTCCGCGAGTGTTTCTTTGGGAACCTAATTACCATGTTGTGATATCTGACTTGTGGAAGTATTTGTTGTATTGCTGTACTGAATTAAAACTGGCCTCCTTTGTATTATCACATTAATTACATCTTTGGAATCAAACAAAGGAGGTGGAATAAAAGAAAAGTTAAAAATCATACAAATCCTACATGCTTAAGATTTAGTGGCCCCAATTGTATGTCAGGTGAACTCATTTCATTTGATCAGTGGAACACTGCTATCAATGTTATTGTGTATGCAATAGAATTAAACTACCTTAAATTAACATATTCAGTCATAACTGTGATCAAAGATAGCAAGTCAACCAAGGGAAAAAAATACTTCGTAAAATAAAGAGCTTTTCCATAGAGACAGAAAATTTGGGGGGAAATGAGTTTCAAAGAAATCCTTAGTTGGCACTTAGAGATATCCTCAAAGATGATAAGAAGTTCACTGTTACTTACAATGAAAACACGGCATCAATATTTATTAATTGAACAATACAAAAATTGAGGTTCGACACAGGTGATTGTCTCACGAATAAATGTCGATAGTTTTTGGAACAAGGAATCTTGTTTGGTGGAGTATCAACTGGTAGCCTGGTTCCCTGCTCTCATAGACTAACTTCTGCAAACTACTCATTGATATACTGCTCTGGGACTAGACTAATGAAGAAAAGCAGCGACCTAATACACAGTTGTTTCCGTGTACATGATATGATTGTTGAAACCAGTAGCACTTATGTTAACGATCTTTCAGATGCTGGACATTTTGAAAATAAATGTAATTTTTATATAATAATGAAAAACTTCATTAGAAAGTATGCTTTATTGACAATTATTCTTGATGTGATTATAAAACGAGGATTCAGTCATTAAACAGCCCAGTTCCCACCCACCCCGCAGTTTTCTGGATGTCTAGTGTGTTGTATTGGAGGTCCCTCAGTAACTCGCGCCCTCACTTAGAGTGCAGTTTATGTTTTTTGGACCCTGTTCTATGCGAGTTAACGAGAGAGGGGTTTGTATTTATATATATATCATTATACCATTATGACTTAACAAAGGCCCCTTCTTACAAGAAAAAAAATGGCCTTTTGGTAAGAAGTACCCTTAATCCCCCTCCCCTTCCACCCCATAAGAAATTTCTGACTGAAATGCTGCATATGATGATTCCCATTTTCATGGACATAACCTTGAGTTTTTGTTAGGATTCACTGTCTTCCACAATAGCTAATTGTCGCTAGTGGCCCTATAATCTCAGCTTATTTCCTTTCATTGATATAGGTAATTAAGACAAGGAGCACCTCCATTGTAATCGACTGCTTTAATAAAACAACTTTTTTGTCAGTCTTATTATTTTATAGCTCGTGGAAGACAAATCTCCTAATCTACTCACTAAATTTTTACATGATGTTCATCACATGGATAACACACCCAGATGATTACATGTACCAGTAATTATTTACTAGAAATTACTTGTAAGAAACATAGTGTAGATGCTTGGCAGATTTTTTTAACAAATAGAATCCATATTTGTAGCTGATGAGGTTTTTCCTGTTTGACATGAATTCTAATGCAAAGATTTTAAAAATCATTTAAAATTGATAAAATATACTAAATTGTGTGCAGATGAAATTAATTCTGTGTCTGACAATTCTGGTTTTATCTTGCAGGTTTTAAAATCAATAAGTAAACACTAATAGTGTGTGCAGGTGAGATTAGTTCTGTCTTTGACAGCTCTGGTTTTATCTTGCAGGCGTTGCATTTCTTGCTCCTTCGCATTTGTCACAAGTACTACTAAGTGCCCAGACAGTACACACCGCAGGTAGGCCAGACAGAAAAAAGGACTACTATGAAGTGCTTGGAATTCCAAAGAGTGCAGATGCTAAGGATATTAAAAAGGCCTACTATAAGGTTTTCTTTTTTATACTTATATTGACTTTGCATGTGCCTTGTGTATGCATGTGATGCACAATATTACAATACTTCTAGATTTCTTTAATAGTTCCAGAAATTTAAGTTAAGAAGATTCACTTGTTCTGTAAAGACATACATTGTTAAGTATAAGTTTTTATCTTGAGTACTTGCTATGTCATCATCTGCAACCTTGCATAATGTGTAGAAGGTGAAAAATAGAGACAAGTTGTCATGACTTTAATGTATTTATGAAAATTAATATATTCCTGGCGCTGTAAAACAACATGAGACTTGCAAAACTTTTGTATCCTTTTATGTATGTGGGCAATGTTGATTTGAGAGAAAATGTTTCAAATCTGTTGTAGGCTGTACAGTATAGATAGTTTGGATTTTATTGCAGGCTGTACAATACTGATCAGTTTGGATTCTATTGCAGACTACAGTACTGATAGTTTGGATGCTATTGCAGGCTGTACAGTACTGATCAGTTGGATTCTATTGCAGGCTGTACAGTACTGATCAGTTTTGATTCTATTGCAGACTACAGTACTGATAGTTTGGATGCTATTGCAGGCTGTACAGTACAGATCAGTTTGGATTTTATTGCAGACTACAGTACAGATAGTTTGGATTCTATTGCAGGCTGTACAGTACTGATCAGTTGGATTCTATTGCAGGCTGTACAGTACTGATCAGTCTGGATTCTATTGCAGGCTGTACAGTACTGATCAGTTTGGATTCTATTGCAGGCTGTACAGTACTGATCAGTTTGGATTCTATTGCAGGCTGTACAGTACTGATCAGTTTGGATTTTATTGCCGACTACAGTACAGATAGTTTGGATTCTATTGCAGGCTGTACAGTACTGATCAGTTTGGATTCTATTGCAGACTACAGTACAGATAGTTTGGATTCTGTTGTAGGCTGTACAGTACTGATCAGTTTGGATTTTGCAGACTGTACAGTACAGATAGTTTGGATTCTGTTGTAGGCTGTACAGTACTGATCAGTTTGGATTTTATTGCAGACTGTACAGTACCAATCAGTTTGGATTCTGTTGCAGGCTGTACATTACTGGTCAGTGTGTATTCTATTGCAGGCTGTACAGTACTGATCAGTTGGATTCTGTTGCAGACTGTACAGTACCGATCAGTTTGGATTTTATTGCAGACTACAGTACAGTTTGGATTCTGTTGCAGGCTGTACAGTACTGGTCAGTGTGGATTCTATTGCAGGCTGTACAGTACTGATTAGAGGGCATTGATATAACGCAAAATCTGGTGTATAAAATCAGACTTTAAAATGACTTCTTGCAGTTAATTTGCAGTAAAATGTATATAAATTTTAATCAACCACCACTTAAACAAGAATTTTATTTTACATTCTAAAATTCTGCTATAAAATAGCAGTTGAGAAGATTTCTAAACTATAGTTTGAAACATCCCCTATAGTATGTACATGAGAGCTGTGCTGTGGAACTATCTGGCTATATCAGTTGAGCATCTCAGAAGTTGTAAACTATGATCACTCAACATACAGAAAAAAAATCAGCGCTGAGCCATTTTCACTTATCTAACAGAATACAATAAAGTTGAAATTTTGTAGGCAATTTAGTTGCCCATTTCTATGCCAGTATTACCTGTGTGATTCAGAGGAACAAGTGTCTTCTCACCATAGTGTTTGTCCTAATTTCATTGTTGCCAAAAAAACGTTACTGCAGCTATTCATCAATTGCAAATTGAAGCATTAAAGTTGATAAATGAATGAACTAGACCCTTCTTTCCAACCAAATCGACACAGCCAAGAACAAACAGGGTATTATGCATTATATGTGGAGCAATTATTTTTAGAAAGAGCAACTTTTTAATGTAACCATTCACTTTCTAGCTTTGTTACAACAATCCATTGATAGGAACGTAAATTTATGGTTTTATTATTTGTGTACATATTTGTTGTTGTTGTAGGGTTTAACGCCATTTTTCAGCACAAAGATAGGCTATACATGGCAGCCAGTATTAATGGTGGAGGAAGAACCTGGGAAAACCCGGAAAGAACCACCAACCCATGAGAAGCTACCAGCAAGCTTTCTCACATACCCACATTGGCTGAGCCCGAGACGCGAGCCCACGCAAATAGATCTGAGATTGCAGTGATCCGTAATGGTGAGCGCTTTAGACCACTCGGGGCCCCCTACATATTTGTAATAACTTCGTGTGTTAGATATTATTTGCTTGACTGCTTTTTCATATTTTCATGATGTCAGAAAACAACCTTGACCTTATAGCACTTCTTAAATTCCACAGCGTAGCAGTATCCCATATCTTTCTTACGTACATAATTATATTTTAGGCTAAATCTTCTATCACATAATAATTTGATATATGCCTTTTATGAATTGTATATTTGCCTTAATTTATTTGCCCACTGATAAAAAAAAACCACCTTCTAATGAAGAAAAATGTCCTAGACAAAGTTTGTCTGCCATTATTGTCCCATGACAGGTTCATTTATGGTTTCAAACTGATGTTGTGAAGAAAATCATGCAAACACAGCAGATCAAATCACCTTGAATGTTAGAAAGTTAATTTTTTTTCTTAAAACACAAATTGTTATTTACATCTTGATGTTTTAAGTTTTGAAATTACAAGCTGTTATGTTTCCATCATCAAATGATAATTTGCAGAATTGGGCAGAGATGACTTGTTCAGGAAAGGGTTTATAGTCAGTAAGCTAATAAAACACATGCCTATGAATGTGCCAGAGTTCGATCATTGATGCAGTTGATAGCAACACCAGCTATTTGATGTACATTACAGTGCATTTGGCCTTGTGCTATGACACAAAACAGGAACTCCACTGGAACTCTCTCCCTAGGTCAATGGAGCATCTCAAAAGTTGTAAACTATGGTCACTCAGCATAAAGAAGAAAAGTTACAGTGTTGAGTCATTTTTACTTTTCTAACAGAAGACAACCAAGTTTAAATTTTTTAGGCAATTTAGTTGCCCATTCCTCTGCTAGCATGCCTCGTGTGATTCAGAGGAATTGGTGGCATATGGTGGGGTTGGGTTTCCTCTGATTCAGTGGAATGGGCAGTATACAGTATGTTAGGGTTTGGTTTAGCATTCTAATTTATTTTTAGCTCACCTCTATGAACTGGAAGTAAACTATTGTAATACACCCTGCATAGATAGGTGTCACCCCGAATAAAAGATTATTTACACTGAATGGCGACCATTCTACCTTCCTTGGTTCTGTACAACAGTTTGTAGTGTTTTATAGCACTGTCCTCCAGGGTATGGGGCTGAGAGAACTGATTTTGTACATGTACCTTACTGATATATTATGGTAAAGATTTTGCATTGATGTACAAGTCCTACAGGTCATATGTGCATCTGGTGATGATTATTTCAGTAATGTGTGTAATATTTTCTAATTTCTTTACACATACCTTTAAATGGTGATTATTTGCTTTATTATGATCCTCATACATCCATTATCCTTGGATGGTTATTATGTACATGTACTGTACATGCCCCAGGAATACATATGACAAAAGCAATGTTACAGTACATTTTTGAGGTCAGCTTAAAGGTGTCATCTAGTACAGACTGGATTTAATGTCATGCTCTGCTATGTCACAATGAAAGCTGTGCATGTTGGGAAAAAATTGTACTACCATTATTTGTTATGTATAGACCTGATATCCTCATTTCTTGACCTTGTTTAGTACCTGGCCACCATCGTAAAAGTTCATAACTAGCAATATTTTCATCAGGAAGTTTCTTGATGACATTTAACCCTTTACCTCATAGTTGGTTGCTGTATAGGTAGCAGATGTACATGTACCAAAGTCACACGGTGCAGTGTGCTATAAATAGAACACCTGATAAATGTTTGGCTCAATGTGCATAGGCCTGCCTGTTTAATTTTTAGCAGTGATGTACATGTTAAGTTCAGCATCAATTTTAATGATTTTACATTTTTAGTACACATCTAATATTTATGGAAAGATTTAAAAGTAAAACCTGATCTTTTAGTTGCATAATTATTTTCACGGAAATTTTTTTATGTGCTTTAAAGTCTTGACAGAACTTGTTCACCATCAAGCCAATGTAACAGTGTGACCAACCGTAGCTGACATTTCTGGACCTCGAAATCTACTGGTTCTTTGGCTATCTACTTCACAAAATCATCAGTATTTGTAATTCTAATCATCCAAGCTTGAGAAAGTATTGAACAAATCTGCAGCCTCCATTTTGGAGTAGGGGGAATCCAGTCCAGTTACTTTAAATAGCAGGTTATGACTAGATCTTAAATTGTAACCACATGATCTGACATAATGGCCATTTACAACAATGAATGTAGTATCTAATAGGGGGTTTCACCAGTAGGTGGTGCTATGAAAACCAGCTAAAAATGGCTGATGTTTACAGTAGGATTTCAAACATGCTTCCATGCAAATGGTGCAGAGGCATCCAAACACACTTTCATGTGAATTGGGTCAAGGTGTCCACAATCACTTCCATGAGAATAGGGTAGAGGCATCCAATGGGGCTTACATGAGGTAAAGGGTTAAGGTGCAGAGCATTCAACAATTAGGATTTAATAAACTTTGGTTAAACTACATTAGTGTAAAGTTTTACAACAATTAATATTTAATTTGAAATGAGTAAATATGCCTACTTGAATATGTTGACATTTTTTCAGGTTTTTTCCACACTGTATTAATACTGTTTTAACTGGAATCATGAAAATTAGTTATGAGATACATGTTGATTAGTATTACACCCTCGTCACAAAAGTAGATCACTCTGACCTTTATTTCCAGCTTCACTGACTTAGGTTAAATACTGTGGTTTAAGTTTATTTCTCAAGCTTGGTTCATCATAGTAGAATCATTAAAATGAGAATTTATATGCATCACTGTTAGAACCACATACCTTAAAAGGTCACTGTGATGTATATTTCACATTTTACTGGTTTGGTCAAGTTTTTGCAATTAGTTTATGACTACGTGACTACATACATAGGATTTATGTATGTTGTGTACGTACTGTCCTGTCTACAATAATGAAACTTGTGGATGCATCTTGATGAGCACTTCCTCTTTTCAGTTGTAGGTCATTAGCCAATATTTTATGCTTCACTGACTTTAGTGAACTTTTGTGTCATGTCCATTTCTCAGACACTGTTCATCCTAGAATCATGCAATTGATGATGATATCCATCTCCGTTACTACCACATATTTTCAACAAATGAATTACATTCTTTTTGCAGAAAGAGGTATCTGTGACCTATATTTCATGCTTCATTTACTAGGTTGAAATATTGTGTTAAGAAATTCATTAGGTACTATTGATGTTTTATCATGCCTCTCTATTAACCTACTACAGCACTCTTGAAACCGATGGTCACTGTGAACTATATTTTATGCTTTACTGATGCGAATTAAGTATGTATGTTCATAATCATTTTGATGCATCAATATTAAACCTGTATGCATCATAGCCTACTCAGAATGCTATTAATGTCTAATGCAGTTGGAAGTAGGAACATATGTTTATTCAGTAGTAAATTTTCCATATCCATGATGATGCATGTATATCATGATGTGCTGCTCTCAGCATCTTAACAGTATGGGAATTTGATGTGTGGGCTATATACTGCTTGCTTTTCATGTGAGGTCTCAAGAGAAATGGTTACTCAGGTAATTACTGATGCATTACCACTTCTGGCTGTCACTCCAAGATTGCTCAAAACCTGTAACTTTCACCAGGTAGAATAGGGCTTCTAGGAGTGGACAGTAGTAACAGCTTGTCAAGCAGATTTCAAAAATAGCAGTTATAAAGGAAAATAGTACAAAAACAACATTCATCTCTGTCTTAATAAACTTATTATATTACCTTAACTTTGATATGATACAAATGTTCTTTTATTGTTTTATGTGTTTTATGCCCAGTCAGAGCAGTATGCATGTAGATTGTAAGTTGTTGGGTTGGTTGGTAAGTAGGTGGTTTCATAATATGTCAGGGCAATACAGACTATGTAATGCCAATTAAAAATTGAAATTTTAAATTTTAAAATGATTAAAAATTCTGATTTTAAGGTAATCATTTGCTAAATAATCATTGGCTAGAAAAGGAAACAAGATCACTTTAGATTATTTTCTGCATGAAGATGCTTATAGTGGCAGCTGGAGTCAAGTAGAAGTAGAGGTGAGCTATGTAATAATTGATAAAACTCTGGTTACATTCAGTTCTTAAATTTTAAATCTGTTAATTTGCCTTGTTGTATTACAGCCGTTAAAAAATTCTATTTGTAGCTTGCCAAACAGTATCATCCAGATGTCTGTAAGGATGACCCAAATGCTGCAAAGAAGTTTCAAGAGGTGTCAGAGGCATATGAAGTAAGCAACACTATGTTTAATGTTTGGAAAGTAAGCAGTAATACCATGTTCTAATGCTTTAAAAGAAAGGAGTATCACTATATCTTAATGTTTTAAAAATAAGCATTAATACCATGTCTTAATTCTTTACAAGTAAACAGTAATGCAATGTACACCTCTCCCTCGATAACTCGAGCACAACGGGGTCCACAAACATAGACCACACTATAAGCGAGGGCACGAGTTATCGAGGGACCTCCAAAAGTTGAAAAACAATCGCTTAGACATCGAGAAAACAGCGGGGGGGGGTCGGAGTTAGGGAACTGGGTCATTTAATGACTGAATGCTCATTTTACAATCACATCGATAACAATTTTTAATAACACGCTTTTTCTAATGAAGTTGTTCGTTATTCTGTTTAAATAACATTTATTTTCAAAATGTCCAACATGTGAAAGATTGTCCCAACTGGTTTCAACAACCATCACGTGTACGTGAAAACATCTGTGTATCACATCACTGCTTTTTGTTTTCTTGATGAGTCTGGTTCCCGGAATGTATCCTGCCAAATTGGGAGTCAAAAGAGCGGGGAACTAGACTAACTGTCGATACACCACCAAACAAGATTCCTTTTTTTCAAAAACAAGTGAAATTTATTTCTTGAGACAATTGTCTACGTCGAATCTCAATTTTGTATTGTTCAGTTAGTACAGTATTGATGTCATGATTTCATTGGAAATAATAATGAAACTTCTTATCATCCTTGAGGATATCTCTAAGTGCCAGTTCAAATCCATATCTTTGAAACCAAGCTCATTATTTTACGAGGTATTCAATTTGCTTGGTTGCCTTGTTATCTTTGATCACAGTTACCAATGAGTCGGTTAATTTAAGATAGTTTATGTTGCATACACAATAACATTTATAACAGTGATTGATCAAATGAAGTGAGTTCACCTGACGTACGACCGGGGCCGCTAGATTTTAAGTTTGTAGGATTTTCGTGCCTTTTAACTTTTCTTTTATTCCATCAGTTTTATTTGATTCAAAAGACATAATTAACGTGATAATACTAAGGAGGCCAGCTTTTAATTCATTGCAACAATACATGTACAACAAATACTTCCGCAAGTCAGTTATCAAAACACGGTCGGCACCTAATTAGGTTCTCAGAGAAACGCTCGCAGACATAGCTGTTACGGTAGATTGACACATTTTTTGTTTAATTACAAGAGGACACATTGCATTTATGATGATTACAATTTAAAAGGAACTAATAGATAGAACTAGAACATAAATTTCAACTGATAAAAAAATTATTTAATTTGTATTTATTTATTAAAGTACTGCCTCCACTCGGCGTGACATTTTCATTGATTGAAATTTCTTTATATATCGTTATTTGCAGTGTACGACTGTTTGGAAATAAAATGTAAAAAAATTGTATGACTTATTTTTTAATTTGATAGTTCATAATGTTGATTAAAACTTCAGGTCCTATCTACCGTTTTCGATGATAAAACGAGCGATATATCAAAGTTTCTGTTACTAATTTTGATCGCGATTTTCTTCAAGTCCAATAAATATGGATCAATTTTTGGGGTATTTTCTGGTTTAAAAAATGGGATCCACGCCTGACCCCATTTTATAAGTGGGTTCGCGAGTTAAAAGGGCGTAAGTTATCAAGGGAGTGGTGTATTATGTTTTGAAAATAAGCATTAATACCATGTCTTAATGCTTTAAAAGTAAGTATTAACATTGTTTCATAATACTTTAAAAGGAAGCAGTAAACACTATCTCTAAATGCTTTAAAAGAATTGGAAGGGTCTCTATCCATATAGAGAAATTCTTTTGAGATCGTATTAGTTTTCTGGTAATGTACAGTTGAACACCAGATAGCTGATGGAGTGTCTGGTTATCTGCTGATGTACAGTTGAATACCTGATAATGTATGCTGTGTCCTTTAATCTGCTAATGTAAGGTTGGTCACCAGATAGCTTATGAGCACACAGTTGTGATGAACTTACTGCCGGTTTGATTTTCTGCTATTTAAATTCTGAATATCAGGCCATCAAAAGATAACTGTGAAAGGCAAGAATTTGGACAAAAGTGAATTCAAGCAAGATCCTGGTGTAAAAGTTGTTACCATGAGATTCTAGTTCTAGTGACAAACCAATGTAGATGTTTGTAAATTATTAAAGATAGTTGTGTGGTAGATATCATTTTATGATATGTATATTATAAATTCATGAGTTAACTGCAGAAAAACTCGTTTCCCTTGCATATGCCAGTGTACATTGTTATCAGCATTTTTACCACATTCTTACTATGCTTTATTATATACGTGGTTTGGTTTGTGTTTTATGGCTGAACAGTACTAGTAGGTTTTTTGGTGCCGAGACAAAGTGCCTTGCGTAAAGACACACAACTGTAGCCAGCCCAGGCTGAACCAGTGGTAAATTTTGAATCTGCACCCTTTTGGTCATGAGTTTGGCATGCTAACCTCTGAGCCATCACTACCCCTGTCTCTGTTAATCAACTCATGACATACTAGGGATTGCATCAGACCTTGTGTTCAAAGTAGTAGTTTCTTCATGTTGAGGGCCTCAGGAGAGAATTCTGTATTATAAGTGAGTTCCTCTCTTGTAATAAAGTTTTATTATAACTAAAATTAGTTCTTGCAATGGTAACTTTCATATAAATAACCCAGATTTATATAGAAAGAATATAATTTTGAGATAGCTTTCATTGCATTGACTAATGTACAAGTGGTCAGTATTGGAATTGTTGCCCCTGGTTACAGCACAAGCATAGACCTGCCAACCTTTATGCTTAAGAAATTTCCTATAAGGCTTACTGAAATAACTCTGAATTAACAGACTTACAGAACAATAACTAAAAATAGGAAAATATGATCATTGTGGTTAAATCCAGATATTGACTTGTCTAGAAATGTCATCTGGCAAATGAAAACAGAAAGTGAAAGTGGACAATCAGCCTTTTAACATGTCCAAACTATCAACACGAAAGTATAAGATAGAATATTTGGATACTTGGCCGTGTTTGGTAAAAATGCAGGAAAAGGTGACAATTGCATTTATTGGATATAAAGTTGTATTGATTTGAGTATTGCTCTTGACAGGAGAGATGATAACCTCTACCTTGCAACTAAAATCCCATAAAAATTATGTCTAGCTGAGAGATTTAGCAAAAAGTCACATCGTGCATCAGACCACAGTTCTAAGCTGTTTTCAGTGTCGACAGTACCAGAACATGCACATGCCAACTATTACACTTTTCTAAGTTGACTGTGTTTTGTGCTCATCGGTATATAGATAATACTTTCAGGTACATTCAAGATAAAAAGCAATAAAAAGTTGCTTTTATCATTTTTATTATTGTCTCTTTAATCCCACACATCATATAAATTTGAGAATATTCTAAAAATGAGAAGACTGCTGCATAAGAATAGAACAAGAGTGTATTTGTCCATTGTAGACCTATATGTACTTTCCTTATTTTAGCATCTGTATGTGCACATTTTGAAGAAAACACAGGTTTTTTCATTTTGAAAACTTGCCTCACAGATTCATGATATCTTGATAAATATATTTAGGTAGTGGACCTGGCTATGCTTTAAAAAATGGCACCTGATGTTAAGCAAAACAGGCTTTATCAATGTGACTCATGGATGTTATACAGCTGAAAAAGTTTAGAGGAGAGGTATCTTTTTAAACTTCAAAACATGTCAGATCAGAAAAAGGACAGATCAGTAGCTCTTTACAGATTTATAAAGAAGAATATGAGAGTGATGTGATACAGCATTCAGATTGAGTACATTGCAGAATTTATACATTTGACTTTATGATTATACAGCCAAAGTTAAACATGTAGACTAGGTAACATGAATGTTGTATATAAATAATTTGTCAGTATGTTTTGTGTCTGTATTCTGGTACTAATCCACATGGATTTTGTCCATTTGTGACAAGCAGTTTAACTCATTAACCGCTGGTGCCTCGTTCTAAAAAGATACCAAATAGTCTGGATGTTCTAGTTGCACTACCAAATACAGAGGGAAAAACGCAATTCGCCTGTGGTCAGAATCCGATCTTGTGTCCGGATTTTAGACTTTTTGGCCTCAGATCTAAGGCAGACTGATCAAAACTGCACACAGACAGGCAAACCTTTGCAAAAAGTAGGATAAGATTGGCATTTAGAATGAAGAGTGGTCTGGATGCGAAAATGATGGGTTTGTTAAGCAAAAAGAAAAAAAAGAACTCCAACTTTTACCTTTCTGCTCATGTGCGAGTGAAATAGCCAATGAAAAATGATGTTTCTAACACAACTAGGCATTAGGTTAACTGGAAATCTCTTGGAAGTCGATGTATTAGGATGTAGTAAGAAATAGCCCCCAAAATGTGTTTCCTACTCGCATTTCAGGTGAAAACAACAAAAACCTCCAGGGGTTAATGAGTTAACAAGCAGCAGATCCAGAGAGTAGCAAAAATAAATGTACATTTTTCATAGAGTTTAATGTAATTATGGCATTGTAATACATATATTACACTGTTAATACATAGATTATACTTTTTTGCTGCTTATATTAGTAAAAATTACACTTATACCTCTCTAAGGGTAGGCATTGTAAGAGTGCATGATGTTTTTCTAAACCTTACTGATAAGTGGTCTTACATGCAGCAAAATATTGACTGCTTTACTGAAAAGGTCTTCCACTTTTGGCAGATCAGCTTGAAGTAAGGCAGAAAAGTGACAGGCTTGCAAATTAATTGATGGTCCGTTTAGTTAACAAGGAAAACTTTGTGTAGACTGTTATTATCAGTGATATGTAGGTTTTGTTAATCTTATACTTTATAGGTTTTGGGTGATGCCCAGAAGAGGCAAGACTATGATACTTTTGGAATGTCAGGAGCTAGACCAGGTGCTCAGGGATTTCCTGGTGGACAAGGTGGATTCGGAGGTATGTTGTATTTGGAACAGAGTTTTAGATAAGAATTTAATAAATTGGGTAATTTATATGCTGGTTTATAACTAATTGCATTGTTTAAAATTTATGGGGTATTTCAAGCAAAAAACAAATACAAGATTCAAGATTTAACACTGAACCCTACAGATACATGATACCAGACGGAGTCTTAATTATCAAGACATTAATTATGGGGTCCCTGGGTGGCCGACTGGTCTAAGGCGCTCACCTGTACAGATCACTGACATCTCACCTCTGTCAGCATGGGTTTGAGACTCAGGTTTGGCCAGTGTGGGTAAGTGAGAAAGCTTTCTAGTAGCTTCCCATGGGTAGGTGGTTCTTCCCTGTGTTTTCCTGGAGTCTTTCTCCACCAGATATACTGGGTGCCATATGTAATATGCTGTAAATAGTGTGAACATTGTTAATTAGGCCTTTTAGAGTGTGGCAAATGGTTTAGTGACGAAGACTAATTCAGTGTGTTTTCAGTCATATAGATCTGTTTGAGAATTCTCACAGTGATCAAGTAGTGTCATTTCAAACAGTCATAGAACAAACAGAACTTGTCTTGATAGCACAGTTTACTTGATCAAATGGTGACTGAGTCTAGGGTTGCAGGACCCTTTGGGAGATATGATACCAAAAATTGTATGCTCTAAAGGTGTCTAATTTTTATTGGAATCGCAGTATGAAAATGGACAAGAGTCCATAGAAACTATTCAGTCAGGCTTTGGTATTTTTATCTTACCTGCTGTAGCACTGACTAGTGGTAGACATTTCTCATTCCAGGGGCATTGTCATAATTATCAGTGTTGTTTAAGGCTGTAGTTAGATTTTTCTGTTTGTTACAAGTCCCAAGTACCTTAAGGGATAGAACTTGACTGCTGAAGCAAAAACCTTTGCCCTTCCATATCCATGCACCTCTGCCCTCCCTGTGACCCTTGGGCAAGGTCAAGGTCATTGTATTAACTTTTTGTTAAAAGTCTTTCTTTATTGTCACAGGTCCCAAACCTTTGTAACAATGTCTGTTTATGCAGGGAATGAAATTTAATGAGCACTTATCTTTCAGATTAATCATTGCCACTTTCCTCACCTCCCGTGTAAGGTCAAGGTAATTTGAAAATTTTTGTTTAGTTTTTTTATTAAAGTTTATTTTGTATGGTCATAATCCCCAGACCATTACAGGGATAGTTGTTACATTTGGATTGTAGAATCAGGATGTTGTGCCCTTTGTATCTTTCCATTCCTATCCCTTAGACAATGTCAATGTCTTATGGAGTGGATGGCGAAGTTTTTGGTTGAAGTATTTCTGTATGGCTGTACGTGTCCAATACTACTAGGGGTGGCTATAATTCTTGGTCTGTAGAATCAGTAAGTACAGCACTTTCACATTCATGCACCCTTGCTTTGATCCTCAGGCAGGGTAATGGTAACTTAGAAGTGAAAGCATATCTTCATTTGGCAGGGAAGCAACTACAATATATAATTAGATTTACATTCTTTTGTTTTTACCTAATTTTTGGCATCTAAAAATGAATTTCAGTTAGGAAGTAAATTTGACACAGATTCAGTGAGAATTTATCAAATTCATCACACTTTTGAAGATGAAATTGCAATTGGAAAGGCTACTATACAGTTTTGTAAAAATGTTAATGAGAAAAACAATTCTTTCTTATTCTTTCCAGGCTTTGAGAATTTCAGAAGCAATGTCGATCCTGAGGAATTGTTCCGCAACATTTTTGGAGATGCTTTCCGAATGTCTGGATTTACAGATGTGAATGACTTTGAAGAATCCAAATTTGGTTTTGCCCCAGCTTCAAGTGTAAGAACAATACGCACATATAAATTTCATGCTCAAACCATTTTCCTCTGATGCCATCTTAGCATTATGAGGTGGTCGCTGTCATCATCATTATTTGTGATAAGCCAAAATCATACCAACATTGGGTTTTCATTACAAGACTAGTTATGATGATCTAGTTGGTTGTAAATCAAAATGGTGCTGAATATACATCCAGAATGATGCTCCAGGCCCTCTTCAAATGATTTTTATTGTTACCCCTTATAAATAGTTAATCATATTGAAGCGGGGATTCCACAGAAAGACTTCTTATTATATCTAGTTAATCCTAAATGAAAATGGTGCTCATCTTAAATCAAAAATGCAATGGTTTTGGCTGATGACTCGACCAGAAAATGTCATTGTTGCAGTTACAGATGGACATCGTGTGACTACACTTTCATCCATTTCTAACAATATACCAGTTCTGCCAAAAGGTTGTAAAATTTTATTCTAATGGAACGACATCATGGATTTCTCTAGTTCTCATCATGAAGATGTTTGCTTTGTCTGACATTACAAAAACATATTGGAACAAGTGTTTTTGTGACCAAGATTAGGATATTCCTGTATCATGCTCTTTACACATGGTACATGCTTCCTCTGATCATTCAGTAGTTGATTGCTGATCTTGATCATTGAAAAGTTCTGATTGTGAAATGTGAAATAGCACTGATGATCAGAAAATTCATTCTGCGATAAAATGAGAACCATATGCTGGTTAGAAAAGCTTAACAACCAAGTGTCAATCAAGAACATATTTACCACATAATAAACCAGATAGCAGAAATGGTCAAAAGGCACACATCACTGGACAATATTTTTCCAAAAATATGGCAACAATCATTTGGTGACTATGAATTGATTTGTAAGTCAGTCTTATTGATAACAATAAAAGATAACCATTTTCATTCAACAAAAGTATCCACATATGAAAGTTAACAAAAAATTCTTTTGTTCGCCCAGTGCTGTTACCTATTAAAGTTGAATTTGGCCATGTTTTCTATGATGACAGACATCAACACTAAGTGTTATAATAAGTACTGGATATAAATGAATTAATTACTAAATTAATTAAAATGAATAATCATCAACAAGTCAAAGAAGAAAAAGTAGTCTGCACTACATTTCAGTGGCACAACTCTGTCTCTGAATGATGTTTTATGTAGTAATTTGAAAAATCACTTCCTGATTTTGTAAAAATTCAATTTTAAAGTGAAAAAGTAAATGTTGATATAAACAAATGTGGGTGAAATATTTCTACATTCACATATAAATGAGGAATATACGCAGTGTGATCTATTGATAATAAAGTTTATTATAACTTAACATTTTTTTTACTGATTTTCCATGGAAATATTCAGGAATTGTAACCTCAGTTCACTACCAGGCACATGGTTCTGAATGTTGGCCCCCATAGTGTTTAAGCTTGTGGGCCATTTAGCCTGCAGGCACAACGCCCCCCCCCCCCCCAATCTGAAGTACCATTATCAGACTGGCAGATAGGACCTAATTGACACTGTTCTGGCTGTTGGTGCTAATTGACACTACCCTGGCTGTTAGTGCTAACTGACAGTACCAAGGCTGTTTTTAACTTGATGAATAGATCTGCAGGTTTCAAGGCAGATAAATTTATATATGCAACTTTATTAACTGTCTGCAAAAGTCCTTTTCATTGCTTTCACTATTAATTTGGGGTCCTGTAAGAAGGTTGAGGTCTTTAGAGGAAATTTGTACATTTTAATTCACTTGTCTGTTAGGTCAAGTGAGTTTATGGTATGGTCTAGCATCCATTCTTCATTGAGCATCATTCTGTTTTTCAACATCTTCTCCAAAACCAATGGTAGGGAGCATCCAGGGCAGGTAGGCATTCAACAGAGTTCATTACATTGTGGCACTTGGCTCACATTTCCTCTGCATGATAAAGCCAATAATGTATGTGCAGTTATAACCAACAAACACAAAGCAAAAAACAAATTATCATAATGATGTCAATCCTGTGTCAAACATTACAGAAATTAGATGAAGCTTTAAACTAGTTGTCATAAACTGCTTATTACAACTGAACAAAATTTAACAGAAAGCATTCTGGCAGCATAGGGAAATTTCAAATGATGTAAATCCTCTAACAAAAACGGCCACCATTACTAAACATAGAAAAAACATTAAATCCAGTCAGTTTTATAGAATTTAACCATATGTGGTAAGAAACATTCTGGCATGCAGGTATGATTATTAGTATGTTGGTGAGACAATGAACACGACCCTGAATAATGCAGTAATAATAGTATTATTCAGAATCTGTTCTTGTACTCATGATTTGTGCGATTTTTGTTAATTTCAGACTGCACTGAAAAATTTGCCAAAATTATGTATCATTTTTGCAAGTACCGCCTTGGTTACTTCCTCTTTATCTGTTTAGAAATGGGAGTAAAAGAAGAGTTGGCTAACAACTCTTTCAAATTAGTTTTTAAATAATCACAAAGAATTTATATTGTGTTTTGTGTAAAAATACAGTAGCAGCCGACCTGGCCTGGCCACAGGTTTTGAACCTTCTGCCATTGGATTATGAGTCTGATGCTCTTCCAACTGAACTACTGTAGCTCCCTCAAAAAAAAATAAATATATAATTGATATGCAGAAAATAAAAGGATAGAGTTCAATGATATGACAGAAGGTGAAGATATCTAATTATTGTCGTCAAAGTAAGATGTAATACAACTTTAATATGCAGGATTTTTAAGGTACAGAATACAGAATATATGAATGATGATAATCTTGTGTGTGATTTAAAATATTTCTGATGAAAAGCTGAAAATGTTGAACTATTTCTTAATTCAACAAGTATGTTGTTCCAAAGAATGGCTTGAGGGATATTGAAAATATCTGTTGAAAAGTTCCTTTTTTGGTTTGCGGATTATATATTAATCCAGTGACATAGCTCTTGGAGTTGGAATGTGGTCAGATTGTCTGTGATGACATAAGGAGCATTGGATGTCTTACCCATTAACCTCACCTTAATCTGTTCAAATTCGTAAAATCTTTTATTATGTTGTCCGAGTTTTCCTGCTGACAGCTACATGTATTTACAAGTCTATAAACTCTTTATTGAACATGCATTATCTTTCATTAGCTCCTTTAATGTATATATCCCTAAGTAATATGGTATTGTGTTAGTTTATTAAAAGATATCGGTGCCTGGCTAACGGATAAAATCTTATTTTGCCACGGAACCATAGTCCTGAAACAGTTTTCTCAGTAATAGAACTAGGTTGTTCTGACCATGTTTGGTAATTGAGAGCCGACACCCTAAATATCATATCATAGATGACCAGCTGCAGACGTCCTGTAAAATTTCACATCAGTGTCCAGGTTTATTTTCTCTGTGTAGTGATTAGAATCAGTTTTGTTTTATTTTGTTTAAAATTGTGCAGTTACTTTACCCACTTATCCAGGTTGTATGAGCCAAATTTCTAGTTTATAGAGGGAGTTATAAATGCCAGATAATGTTGTATCATCAGCATGGGTATTAGTTTAAGAAACTGAGTTACTCAGTGTAATTAATAATTGTAATTGATAAATTATTCATCAATAAAAAAAATAACAAGCTGCTACAGATTGTTCTTAGAGGGATCCTGTACCTGATTTCTTTGGCTTCAGAAACAACTCCATTGCATGCATTCTGGCAGATGTAAACAATTCAGTTGTATTGCCAAGACACTAATAGACTTGTTGATAAGAAATTTGGATCCATGAAGCCAAAACATTTTGTTAAAAACTGACGACAGCACCTGTTAATTTATCCTGATTGAAGGAATTCAGCCATTTATCAATGCTCCTGGTAGTATTCTAAAATACGGAGAGGAAATGAATTTGTTGTGAGAAACATGATAGTACTTAAAAAGTAGGTCATTGTGACAAATATTCATTGCATCTTGGTAGTTTTCAAATAACATTGCCTTAGATAGGAGCAGTTTTAATGTAGACTTGATTGTTGGTTTTTTTTTGCCCAAGCCTTTTTTTTACAATCATTAGATGATCTATTGTACATGTGTGTCATGCAGATAATTATGGATTTGACGTTTGAGGAGGCAGCCAGGGGTGTGAACAAAGACGTAAATGTTAATGCTAAGGAGACATGCCCTAGATGTGATGGTCGTAAAGCTGAGCCAGGGACAAAGGCTGTACGCTGTGACCATTGTAATGGTACTGGATATGTAAGTATTTATCTTCCTGAAGATTTCTGTTATTAATCCAATTACTCATTTTGGAGGAATACAGTTATGCTAATGTAGTTTTCTTATTTAGTTTTGGCAGAGATATAATTGAAATATTTATATAACATTCATTAAAATAAATTTTGCATTTATTTTGATAACAGTACAAAATTTAAATCTGTTCTTTGTTTTCTTGTGTGGTTAACTGTCAGACAATAAAGAAATTATGACATTTTGTAAGGTTCACTCATACAGAGTGATGGACCATAATTAGTTAAATTATGTGATATGGTACTTGATTACCAAATCAAGTCTGATTAAAAATTTGTAATTGGCACAAAATATACCACAAAAGAAGGTAAATTATAGAGGGAAAATTGAAATTAATTGTTCTTGCATACACTGACATTTTTAATTGGGTTTAAGAACAGATGAGCATGTCCCAGAATAATTGCCTGTATTGTAGATGTTCATTTTGCAGAAAGCTCATTTGACCTGGGTTAAAATTTCATTGTCTTGCAGGTCTTATTTTTGTTATTTTATGCAGGAAACAATCAGCACTGGCCCATTTGTAATGCGATCCACTTGTCGGAAGTGTTATGGCAAGCGGCAGGTTATTAAGGTCCCATGCATAGACTGTCACGGGAAGGGCAAAATTATTCTTAAGAAGAGGATAGTGGTTCCTGTTCCAGCAGGTAGGCTTGTCAAGGTGTACTTAAAGAGGCACTACCTGTACGTTTTATAGTTCAAATAATAATTAAATATGTTCATTTACCTGATAATATACACTTTAGATTCATATTAATGATTACACCTCCTCGTTAAGTAATAGGAAAATCCTGAAGTTGCAAATTGTGCTATATAATCCATCACACTTGTTGATGAAGTCAGGAAAGCATTAAGTGAAGACTTGATTGGAAAGTTTGTTTGATCATACAGTGAATATAGTCTGCAGTAAGCCAGACTCTTGGTTACGATTTCCTTATAACTTATTAGCACCACGGGTCAAAGACCAGAGGAGCCTATGCAATGGCCTGTCATCTGGCATCCATTTGTTTGGACAAGTTTCATTTTGCTAGTTCTCTCGAACCACTTTAAGGAAAGTCATAAATCTTGGCATATAATATTGCCCTGAGGTATAGTTGGTCATAAATGGAAAGGGTGGTGCTGAAACAACCAGTGATGACATCTTGAAAATCGGTTGTTACTGGTACACCAGAATGGATGCTCAGATCATTATGGACTTTTCACTGAAGGACAGATCTAGATAGTCTTAGATGGAAATGGTAACTGTCTAAAGTTCAACGTATCCATCATGGGCAACCTTGTTGAAAATCTTGTTGTCACTACTCATCCTGAATGGATACAATATGTAGTTGGTCCGGATGAAAAGTATACTGGTTTGACCTTCAACATGATGGCTGTGATAGCTATCTTCAAAATCTTGCTGCTGTTCCTACTGAATGGATGGTCATATTTTCATGGGATTTTCTCTGTCAAATATGTTACCAGATTATATCAACTTTTTAAATTAACTTCCACTTTCTTAAGAATCCAGCCCTTCCAGAATGACAGAAAATACTCTTTTCTATCTACAGATGATATAGAAAATAAAAATAGCGTCTATGGGATTAGCTTTTCCAGGATACTTATAATTACCTCCGCAAGACAATGCTACAAGGTGGCAGCCTGTGTACTGTGTGTTCTTTGGCTTAAGTTTTTGCTGAACATGGGCAACAGCCTGCAGATTTCACTAGAAATATCAACTATCCATCGGCAGAGTTGGTATTGTTTTTTTCATTATCTTTGCTTCAGGCACTGGTAACTTTGCTTTTTCAACAGTAATTGTGCATATTATTCCATTGTTGTGAATCATATCAGCGATCATACCTTTTATTTTTACATTTTCACTGTTTACTTTCCTTAATAACCTTTACATAGAGTGCTAATAACATTATATTAGTGATTACTTTAAAGTTTTATATGTTACAACTTTTATGTTAATTTGAATGCAGTTTGTGCTTTATTCATTACATTACATGGTCGATTGTCATTGTTGTTAAGATACAATATGGTGACCAGATGCATCAAGTAAAATAGTTCAGGGTCTCAGAGGAGATGAGATATGCTTCAGATGTCCACACATAACCAATTTCAGCTAATTATCTGATTTCTTATTTTTGAGGTGATGAAAAGTTCAAATTTTGCTGTTGCTTAGTATACAAATGGAGATTTGAGCCACTGTTTTACAGTTTTCATCCTTTCGCTAAAAACCTGATTTCATGTATGACAGTACTCAGTATATTACATCAATTACTTGCAGTACCTGCACAAGTTGATCTGAAGGGACTTGGTCTGGTTTTACAGAAACAAATGAAAACAGATACTTTAAAAAATCAGACATGGATTGAGTTGTCTGTCACTTCTGGACAACCATAGCAGAAAGGATAGGATACTGTGGATTTGAGTGTATTGCTATCTTTTCATTCACTGCTTTAGTCTTGAATAAGAAGAATGATCCAGAAGACCATTGTTGGCTTCAGGGAGTTACCTTTCTTGCCCATTTTCCTGCCTCTCAGCTGCTGCTATGGACTTATGAGAGGACTTGTACCTCTTTTTGGCAGCTTAGTGGGTGCAAGTCCCTCAGTATACTGGAGCAGGGATGGTGTCAAGTTAGGTCACCTTCACATCAAGCACATTGCATGGATTGTCTTGCAGTGACATACCTTTAAACCCTATATTTACATGCATACATATTCATCCTTTAGCATTCACTTGTCTGCAAGCCTATTGTAAGACTTTACTAATTTTGCTCTTTTAAATTACACTTAACAATTTACAGGATCAGATTTGGGTCATGTAAAAGGTTTAAGTAGTCTAAATATAATCACTCCAGTTGCATAACCTGTGTGGGATGTCTCTCAGACAGATACATGTAAGATCTTCGCTCAAGGCTGCAGGATTGATGGGCAATGGTTTTGGGACACAGTTGTCATGGGCCACGAAGAGAGCCAGAAAGTGGCCTTCAGAGGATATGGTTGCTGCCATCAGTTCCACTAATGCAGACTCTGGAGAAAACTTCCTAATGTTACAATAACATGATGCCATGAAATTGCAAATTTTTGTCATAATGTTACACACATGATAGCAGCATCTTTGCTATTCAATTTTGCCACCACTCTTCCAGTCATGCATGCACTGAACAGACTGTCAGGCCAGTACTGATACAGCGTTGTGGCCCACATGGACTTGTCTTGGACCACTCGTCACTGCACATACACCGTGGTACTGGCAGTGTTAAAATCAGTCTTGCATTTTTTTAAATACCTGTCTTCATTGGTCCTTTCTTCCCAAAGACATTTTCAGGATCCCATCAAGTAATATCTGAAACATGCTGAGTCATTCAGAAGAGGGCCATCTCACTTGTTCTTACCACTCAAAGTACATATTTATGCTCCTTGTGAACTAATTGTTTGTGTACACTTGTTTCTGATGGCAGTATATGTACACAAGCAAAAAGAAACACAAACACTTGAACTGCAACCATTGTTCTTTATTTGCATGCATGGCTTGAATTAAACCATAGTTTACCTAACCTAATTTCAACTGCTAATGAACATGGCAGGTGCTTCAGTATACAGTAGAGGTTATAATTTTCCAGACAAGGTATTCAGGGGAAAAGTGATAATTTTGATTTGCACAGAAATTATCCACTCGGCAAGAAATGTAATGTCTGAAAAGTCGTGTGAATGATGAACTTTTGCTGGCGTTGCAGGAGTTAAATGCTTTTCTTTGTAGCTGCCTTTCTATTGATCTACACTGATCCTAACCTGTTTCTCATGCAAATGCAAAAGCTGCTTTACATACAGTAGGAGACCACAGTCAAACCATACTGGGGGGAAAGGGGATCTCTTACCCATTCTCCTGATATTATGATCAGGAAATATATTTGAAGAAGAAACCAGTTTTACAAGTAAAATATATTTCTTTAATTATACCTACTTAATAATTATAATAACACGGACACTCAGTTCCATTAGTAACATTGTTGGTAGAGTGTGCACTTCAGCTCCATTGATTACTGATAAATGACAGGATTTGTGATCAATCTTTCTGTTGAAGAGGAGACCACTCCTGTCTGACTTCCATCTCCAGAGTAAGACATTTGAGCATTTCTGTTGCTAAAACAAGAAAGGTTGCTAAAACAAGATAGAAGGAGTAGTTAACATCTCTTTTCTTGCTTGGGCAAACTTGATTTATACTGATTGTTCTAAAATAATGTAATTGGAAAAGTACTACTTAAGAAACCCGTTAGCTCCAGAAATTGCCTTTTTCATTGTAACAATTTCAATTCAAAATGATTTGTAAACAAGCAAAATAAAAGCAAACGTTTCTTTTCAGTAGTCTGAAAAATATTAATAATGCCTCATTAAGTATGTATTAAATGTTTCATTTGGATTGGGGGGGGGGAGGGGAATCAACATGTCCAGCAAGATTTATTTTATGTCCTGAGCTGCCATATGGGGAATTTTTTCCAGCCGTGATTATTTACCATCATTCAAACTCAATACATTTCAGCATATTTATGGCAGAAAATGTTTGCTGTTTGCATAACTATATTTCAAGGAAGATGAACTGAATTTTGACAAATTACCTTGCAAAAGTAATATTTTGTAACATTTGCTGCTTTGGTGATTTACTTGTTATAGGTTTATGATTTATTGATTTAGTAACTGAACATAACATGTTCTATATACTTGGCCCTATATGTTACTTGAAAACTCCACAAATAAGCTTCAAAACATCAATACACATCAATGAAAATGGCATCCCTCATACGGAAGAAATCACAGAAATAAGGTGCCATTCTGGCAGTCACATATAGGACACTGAAACCTGACCCATAGATACCTCCCAAAGGATGTACCGTGACCAGAGTGCATACATTGGTAAGGTTTGCTGACATATTATTGAAAGTATCAATTTCCTTTATATGAGATGTGTTTTTTATTTGAACTCGATTAATAAGCTTCATGAAGATGTACTTTAAGAGGATATTTTGCACTGTTTAAAGACCCTTTATTTTGAACGATTTTATATTTTTTTTCTTTTATTTTATATAGCTTTGAAATAATTTTATCATTTTTACCTTTATGTTTTACCCAGTAGTTTCCATTTATTTGGAAGAGTTTATCTTCAGTTTTCTGCAGTTTTTTTTACCATAACATATTAAAAACTCCACTTTTAACTGGCACTGTTTAGCAAATATTATGAAGACCAACTGTTATAAATGCATACATTGACATTGCATTCACTTAATGATGTCTCTCATTCACACATGTATGTCTGTCCACACATTAAAGTAAATGTTATATCTTTTAGATGTCCGACATTCACACATATGTACATCTGTTTATTCACAAACTGGATTAAAGTAAATGTTATAATATTTTAGATGTCTCTCATTTTGCATACATGTGTCTGTTCATTCACACACTAAATTAAGGTAAATGTTAATTTTGTTTGTAATACGATGTTTACTTTCAATTCTTATGACTCTCTGGTCTTAAACTAAGTAGCATAAAAGAATGCAAAACAAGTTTTGTTAAATTCAACAAATAATTATTTCCTTAGAATACAAAGTGACAATTTAAAAATAAAGTACAGTATTGTGAATTAAATCCTGAATAATCCTAAAAGTTATATCACAAGTCCAAAAGTATTAAATATTGAATAAATTCCTGCAGCATTCTGAATGAATACCAGTTTTGAATATGCTGATATGCCAGTAGTCTCAATATGCTAATGTGCCAACAGTCTTGACATATCACAATGATATAATCAGAAATGTTCTCTAATGAATTCACACTAATCCCAAAATAATGATTTAGCCTGAAAATATTGATCATTCTGTAATTCCAGGGAATGATTTAAATTAATAAATCCTCTCAAATTAAAAGCTGAACACAACTAAAAAACTGATTTCACGTTGGATGTTAAGGTATGAATAAGTAATTTTGAAACAACATTAATATAGATTCAATAAGAGAGCCAAGATGAGGGTCATTTTTCCATCAAAATCATAACTTCTAGAACATTCTTAATTTCTAAAAAAAACCCTAGACCTTGAACTCAACATCTGTAAACATGCTTACCTCCAATTAATAATGATCTTAATATATAATCTAAAGTCATAGAGAAATATTAGTTATGTAATCTGTTTGTTTACAAAATGACAAGACATTAGTCTGGTAGTCCCTAAGCTCAATTACTGACAAAGGTTAATCGCATAATATAGATACACATAGCATATAATCATGGAGAAAAGCCAACACGCAATGCAGATTAAATTTACATAATACAAACGAAATAAAAGGCAGGCTGGAGAAAGAGGATCTTTTATGATAGATAGATCCAGGACTTTTTTCTAACCCATATTTCCCATAGTGTACATATTGTATTTATTTTGGTGCCTTAGATATTTTAACCAGACAGATGTACCACTTTGTGCTGTTAGGCTATAATATCACATACATTTTATGTGGTGTTTTTGACTGATCCATGTTCACATTTTACACCAAGGAATAAAATTAGATTCAGTTTGAGCCTCCTTTTTGTAACATGCTGGTACATTTAAATTATGATTTTAGATGACTTGTTGTAAGTGATGATCTTTGATATTTCATTTACAGGTGTAGAGGATGGTCAATCAGTAAGAGTGCCAGTAAATGAAGAAGAGTTATTCATTACATTTAGGGTATGTATTTCCTTTTTATTCCCACATCTTTTAAAGCAAAGGTTGGGATTAGAAGTGCTTTTTCCAGGACACGTGATTGTGCAAGTACCCACAAAATTTAACAATTCTCTTCCCCCCCCCCCTTAAAAATGAGTGAGTGCTGACAACATTGTACAGTTGATTTGTTGTGTATATAGCAAAACCTGTAATTTTCATCAGTATTATCACAGTTGAATCTGATCAGTGTGCACACCGGACTTGTAGCTTCATTATCACTATCAAGTTCTTGTTTTGTGATTTTTTGCAATTGAGCAAAGAATCGCTTTCATTTTCAAGTTATAAAAAGCATTTTACCAGCTGCACTTTTATAATGGTGGATATGCATTTTTTGTATTAATTGGTAATGTCTTTGATGCTGCCTGCATTCAGATGCATCTGATATTGTGCCATTTTCACTGCCTCAATGCTTAAAACAAAGAGGAACAACTGTCAGTTTGGGTGATAATTCCTGTTAAAATTGATACTGTGCATGAATGTTTGCAGAACCAGAAGTCTGTGGCAAGAAGATTAAAACATGCAGATTCCTTGCACTTTGCCAGGTACTTCAGTCACAGTCCTTTGCAAGAAGTGTCAAAAATAAGGAAACCAGAAGCAAAAACTTAAAATTGTATTGTGGCTATCCTGGTTATGATGTAATATACTAGCTATGAAAATTCATTGAGAAATCACTGGATTAGGTGCAAAATGCTCATCTCTTTTTCTGTAGATGTGTGCAGAATATTACAAAACTTCGACATCATTCAAGGTGAAGATTTTAAACATTGCAATTTGGTTTGCCAGTTGGCCTTTAGGTGTGCACCAGGTCATCAGAATTTTGATCCATCCTCTAGGGGCTGAAAATACCATTAATAAACTATTTCTTTTTCATATACATTGCCTGATGATAATACCTTGGGATTGCTACCACTACATTGCAAGTCCAGCCCTCCCATCTAAAATGTATAGCTAAATGTTGTTTAGCGACATATACGGTAGTCAGACAGACTGATCTCCCTATGATTTTGGGATTAGCACAGATGTACCTCAGTTATTATTACTCTTGCCTAGTAGCATGCTCTCTCCAGTTGAGAGACCTCATAAACTATCTTAAAGAATTTTGAAAGATATTCAACACCATAATCAATCTTACCTTTAAAGTCCAAGGAGGAAATGTCTTGTCCAGTATGCCTACTTGACACCAGAACACTGGCACTCATGGATCAGCATAGCCACTTTAGTACCACTAGAAACTATACCCCAGTACCCATATCATATGGAATGTACTTGTCGACATGCTATTCTTATGGAGGATTTCTTAAGAGACTGTCTGGAAGTTACTATGTCCCATTTAGGATGATCTGTTATTGGCCACCACTTTAGACAGTCTTAACTAGCTACATCACAGATTGTACAAGAGACATTGGCATTGCCACATCAGACAATCTTCACCAGTTAAATTTCAGATTGTACAAGTGATGTTGGCATTGCCACATTCTTCTAGAGATGACAAGGAATTCTCGCAAGCTGCATCATCTTTACTATACCCAATGACGACAAGAGAAGCTATTTCTTCTGAGTAACAATCAAACAAGTGTTTTGCTTGTTACCACTAGAGATTTGTTTTCCTCCTCCATCAACAGCTTAGTCCAATGTTCCAGCATCTCTTGACATGGTAATCAAGAAATACAAACTGATGTTCAATGTTACCATAATCAGGTAGAGTCCTTAATTTAATAGGGCATTCTAATAGACCTGTAGAAGACAGGGACAAAGCATTCATAGGAATATTGATGCCCATATCAGTAAGCACCTCTAATACTGTCCTGCACAGTGCAGGTAGGGACAAGCTCTGTGGATCACATATCCTTGTAAACTGTTCAGGCACAGTAGCTTCTCATGGGTTGGTGGTTCTTCACTGTGTTTTCCTTGGTTCTTCCTTCATCAGTTACAGCCTGTTGTATGTTGAAAAATGACATTAAGCCCTTAACAACAAGTACCCATTATTGTTCCATAATGAACCCAGCTCACTTAGTGGCTAGTTTAATGCCACAGTACCTAGGTGATGGGGACTCTTCTCATGGGAGCAGTCCTGCAGATATGATTCGTGTTCAGTGCCACAGTTCTCAAGAATCATTTTGGATAAAAAGCAAGAGAAGGAGGTAATTTCTGTCACATTTTTTTTTTTCATTGCCGTCAGATATAGATTGCTCATGTCAAGTCTGATCTAGCCTTTAGATATGCCCAGGATGTCTGCTTACAGTGATCTAATATAAATTATTCCATACCCACATCTCCATGCACAGACACTGACTTGGAAGAAACTTAATGGTTCAGTGCCACTCTATGGCCAGCTTAGTGCTTTTATGTCCATTTGCTATTATGAACCCAGGGCAGCCTATAGCCATGATAAGTTCATATATGTCAATACCATATCTGATCTTGCTTTAGATATACCCAGAATACACTGATCTAATATGAATTCCATACCCACATTTTCATGGTTCAATGCCATTCCATAGCCAGCTTAGTGCATTTATGCCCATTTGTTATTACGGACCTAGGGCAGCCTATAGCCATGTTAGGTCTGTATATATTATGGATCCCTGTAGGCTTGGTACTTTATGGGTCAGTCTCAGTCTGATCACATCACTGACCAATGTCAGATTGGATTCATGACTCTGTCACAATTTATTTTTGATGCTGGTTATGGCAACATTTCAGTCCTTCATGCCTGGACCATAAATGACACAGGTAAGTATTATGAATTTGGCTCTGAGAGAAAGAAATGATGGATCTGTTCAACAAAAACTTTACCATCTGATGTGGGTCTTTCAAAGTCACCACCGGTTCTGATATGTCTTTTTCATAAGCCTAAGGTGATGGGGATCCAATGTCAAACAAAGGGTCTTTACCAAGTATAGGACCTATGACAGTTTGTGGCCAGCATTTTACCACTGCATCTAAGTACCAATTATTTTGAAGCTGGTTTCAGTTAGTGGAAGAATTGCATTTCAGCCAGTGAATTCCTCCTGAACAGAGTTTGTCTCCCACAGGAACATACATTGAAATCGTTTCAACAGGGGCTTCAGTTCTTATGAAGAACAGTCTCTTAGCCCGAGAATTCCTTTGCCTACTGGGTTTACTTAATGTTTCAGTGGATCTCATTGTCATGGGTCACCTATTTAGAAGAGTATAATCTGAAACTTTTTCCATTGGAACAAACAATACCAATCTCTATTCACTTCAGGTTTCATCTCAGAAAATGGGAGAACCTCACTTGGCTTATGTCTAATGTTCCCTTGCAGGTATGACCCCCAAAGATAAAAGTTTGTGTGGATGCAAGCACAGTGGGCTGGGGTGCACATCTTCCATTATTCCAGGAGGCCTGTGGAGAGTGGCCATTCTGGATCATCTATTTCATATCAATATCCTAGGGAGGAAATCCATAATGAAAACATATCATTGTTGGCGGGAGAAGCTACAGAGGAATGGCATTCTCATTCTATCAGATGACTGCTTGATAAACTACCTTGGCAAGGGGGATCCCCAGACCTCTGCAGTTTTGTTTGGGATTTTCTAAGGTTATGTAGAAAAAAAATGATAAATCAGTGTTCATCGTATTCCTGGCAGACTAAATGTGTTAGTGAACTCGCTGCCACAAAACAATCAACAAATAAACACGATGGTTGCTTCATCCATTGATTTTCAGTCACATATGTACCCACTGGGATTGACTGTTAGTGGATCTTCTTGCAACAGGATGGAATGCAAAATTCAGCCTTTGTCCCAGATCTGAAGACTTGGACAGTTGGTGCTCTTTTCATAGGTTGGAACTGCCTGGATGCATACATATACCCTCCAACATCTAGGATTCCAAAGGTGCTACAGAATGCAGGAGAATCAGAGTTTTGCATAATCCTGATTGCTTCCCTCCAGTGGAAAATAATCATGAATAAACAGCTTCACAGGTTTTGTAGCAGAAACCCCATCAAAAATAGAGATATTTTCTCATCTGCATTTCATCCAAATAGAGCTGCTGAGTTCACACATCTGAATCATATTAAGTTCTTGAGAACAAACAGTTCTTCATAACAAGGGCTAGAGAGAATTGTTCGAGTGTGAAGGCCCACCACTTTGAAAGCATGTGCTGAGAAGTGGAGAATTTGATCACGATTGTGTGAGCATGAATACATTTCTTCACTTATGCCTAAATAGCCCAAATAGCTAACCTTTACTTTGGTTCTTTGAAGACAAACAATTAGCTCCAATCATGATAAAAGTCTACTGTTTCGGTCTCTGACATGCTGTGTCATCATAGAAGAGATGATACTGAAGTTTGACCACACACACCTAAAGATGCTGGCTTAGTGCCCAAAGTAGAATCTATCATAAGTGCTGACCTTGCTGAATAAGGCATCGTTTGAACCATTCTCAAAGAGCTTCATTGGTTTACCTCTCATTCTAACTACGGCTGGCAGAGTAAGTGAAATACATGCTTTGTTGGTTGACCCAGACTAGTTTCAGTTCTGATGGGATGGGTCAGTGTCATTCATGATGTTCTCTGCTTTCATTGTCATATACAGGTTCCCGCTTGTGGTCAGTTAGTCATTTGTGGTAAAACCTATTTTTAGCCTGGACCCTTCAGTTCAAGGTCATCTACAGGACCCAGTAAGAGCTTTGTAGTGGTACCTAAAAACAACCAAGGCAGTGTGAAGAGGACAGTATTTCAGTGCACACTCTCTCATCTAGGATAATATGAGGTTTTATTTAATTAACCCAAAAATCAAATGAACATATTGAGCATTTAATCTTATAAGGACACAGCATGACAAATTCCTATGGATTTGCAGGAGGGAAAATGTTCCCTTTTATGCAAGCTGTGTCACTGCATACAAAGTAGTTGTTGCAGCTGGGTTCACAACTTAGCAGCTGCCAGATATCTTAGAGGACCAGAGAAGGTCTCTCTGGATTAACAGGATGCATCTCCATCTACCCCTTACCTATTCTCTTAAGGTATTATGGTTGGGTAACATTGAAAGAAGAAACCAACTTTTCTAGTAAAATGTTTCTTCGATAATACTTGATTTTATTACAGTTACACACTCCTAGCATCTTAAGAGCTACATCTTACTAGAAGAGTGAGCATTCCACTTAAGTAGTAGCTTAGGGATATATGGAAGTAGCACCAATCCATATATCAAGGGGATATAACTCTGACTACCACATATTTGATTAGACAACCTTTTTGCTCCTTTAGGTAAAAACTGGCAGGGATGGTTGTATTTGTGAGGTAATGGAATTATTATCAGGAACTTATTATTAAAGAAACATATTTTACTGGAAATTTTAGTTTCTTTTAGGGTAACTGTTTTTTGTGGATTTTGTTGTTGCAGTAGCTCATACATTCAAACACCTAGTTAATAGTGACCTGTCAATGACAGTGTTTTGTCCCCATTACAAATTAACAAATTAAAGTTATGGAAAATGTTATCCTTGCCATGAAAACAAATTAATTTAGTCAATTAGGAAAGATATAGTATTGAAATAGCTTTTTCTCATGAAACCAGATATGTAAATAACTTCATAATTTAAAAATATATTTCTTGTTACAAAATTAATTTATGGTAATACTTTGGTATTAATATGTGATAGTAAGATGTGTATTGTGGGTGATATTAAATGTATATTCCTGTAATTGTTTTATGGAACTGATTTATAGTATGGCCTCTCTTGACCAACCACCTATGGAAAGGAAGAAAGTTGGCTGTACAAGAGAAGTGCTGCTTTATGAGTGTTTATGTGTAATGTTGCACAAGTCCTACACTATGTGCGGAAGGGGGGAGGGCAGCAGAGTGGCATGAGGACATGTTTGTATTTTATAATTCTAAAAGAAAAATTGTAATTTCATGTTTTCCAGATGTTGTGCAACACCAGCATTGCTCCTGATAGAGAGTTGAGATTTTAAGTATGAAAATATCATTTCTGATATCTGACCAACATTGACCATTAGGTCTGTCCTACCTCCCCAGGGGCATAGAGTAAGGAATGGGGTAAAACAGTGTACATGGGGCCCATGCATTTTATTGTTGTTATTATAATTTCAAGGGAAGTGTTTTAATAAATATTTCCTACTGGTTTGCTTTTATACATTTTTAATTTACCTCATTTTTTTTTTTGTTCCTTCCACAAGGTTGCTAAAAGTAAAATTTTCCGAAGAGAAGGTGCTGATATACATAGTGATGTTACTATAAGTCTTACACAAGCTGTTCTGGGAGGAACTATAAAAATACCTGGAATTTATGAAAATATTTTACTAAATGTAAGTATATTGTTATGTATATTTAATTTATATTTTGTGCTTGACCTTTGTCCAGGATTAAGGATAGAGTTTTTGTGTGTACCTGATTTTTGTCCTGTTGGTAAGTTATAAATAAGTTGTTTATTGATATTTGAGTTCAAGGTTTAGCCTTTTTTACAAACTTAGAATGTTCAGGAAGTGAACTTGTGACTCACATCCTGGGCATTTTATTGTGTCTTAAGTTTTTATATAACGTAATGGTAAACAAATTATTCATTCAAGATTTAAGTTTGGTCTGTGAAATTATTTACTTATATGTTTAAATATAATTTGAGAGAAATCATTTATTTAAATTATTCATTGGAATTACAAAGTGCTTTTTGAGTTTTTGGACTAAAACTATTTTGAGATTATTGTGAATTAATTCAAAGATATTCTTGAGTATATCATTGTGATGATTTTCAAGACTTAATGCATGAACCTATTCAAGACTGTTGGTGCATCAGCACATTCAATATTGGAATTCATTTGGAACACTCTATACTTTTGGACTTGTGATAGAAGATTTAGGATTTTATTCACAGTACTCTAAGTTCCTCTTAATTTTCACTTTGTAACTTAGGGAAATAAGTTTATTTGCTGATTTTAATAAATTTGTTATGTTTGCTTCATTTCTGTTACTTAGTTTAAGACCATTGAGTTGTAATAAGACCATTGAGTTGCAACGATATATCCTTACAGGCTTTAATTTTATTGAACCTGCAGTTTTCAAAATAAAGGCAGAGAATTTTATTATACTGGTGTGTGTGTGTGTGTGTGTGTGTGTTTCAAGACAACAAGTATAAAACACCTTCTAATACATGGTCCCTTACATAAATATATAATTAACTCAAGAAATTGTAGCCTTGCTTCTAGCCAACCATTTCTTAGTAGTTTCTTTTATACACTTCTTAGTAATCTTGTCGTCATTTTAATGTGGAGAAATTATGCCAACCCACTGATTTTGTGGTAATCTTGGCATCATTTAATGTGGAAAAGTTTTGTTTTACATTAAACTCTCACACATCTTATAATATGTACAGACCTGCCAACCATCATGATTTTGGCATGAATTTCACAACTCTCGATAGCGATTCACAGATTCATGCTGCTTGCAGAAAAATCATGAATTCCTGAATTCTTAATTGGCTTAAATTGGGAATAAAATAAATTTTATACTGTTAAGTGCTAGCCAAAATAGCAGCAGTGGTTACTGATGCCAATAACAGCCCCATATTGCTAGTCGCAATGTTAGTAGAACTATATCCAGTTGTTACAGTGTGCCCTGTAGAAAGTATTGTAAAGTATATAATCTATATTTAGAACAGAAGTTTGAAAAATACTCGTGAAGAAACCTGGGCCCAACTGATTTTTTTTAAAAATGGCACATGTACATACTTGTAGCAGCTGTAACTTTTTTCTAAACAAACACTTAAGGAAGACAGCTTTTTCGAGTGTTGGAATTTTTGAGATATTGAAAGATTAGCATGGATCGTAATTTGCTGGAGTTCACAGTTTTCCATGATTGCGTCGACCCCATTAATCATTAACCATTCGGCATTTCATCTTCTGGATTAATACCATTTTGTAATTAAACTACACTGCAGTTAAAATGTTTTCACCTGCAAGGAAAAAGATTTGTATCCCACAAAAAGTGAAGTATAGATTGGAGCACACCAAAAATTGGCCTTGCATTCAGCCATCAAACATTGATGTACGATATGCTTTTCATACAGCAGTATGCCACAAATTTTTGAATTAGGAATGTGCACAAGGGCTCGTATTGTTGCTCACAATTTACCTGTCATACATGTACCATATAGTACTTGTATGACAGGTAAATTGTAAGTAGTGATACGAGCCCCTGTGGGCATGTGGCAGAACGATGTGAAAAAGCAAACTGCTATAGCACCCCTAGCAGATTTCAGCACTGGAGTACTTTAAGCCACCTACTCAAGTCCTGCAAGCTACCAGTGCTGAAGCATTGTTTGTGAGCTTTCTTGAACATAACCTGCCTTTCTTAGCTGGAGATCAGCAACAGTGACAGTGAAAGATTATTTCCTATTGTGAGGAAAAATAAGACAAACATTACTACCTCCTGAGGTGCTGAAAATTTGCAACAATTTTAGTCACTAAGGTTAAACAGCAGGCAAGAAGCCTGAACTGTTTGAAAACAAATTTACCATAGCCTAATTGAGGAAGTTCAAGTCTGCCACAGCAACATGTCATGACAAATAGCATGAAGTTTGTGTATGTCAGGAAATTTGGCTGCAAGTAAATTTGTACCAGAAATCAGTGTAAATAATATGTTTTATGTTTATTTTGGGATTTTCATTTAATGCAGTACTGACCATCAAAGTAGATGGAGCTATTGTGATGATGTAATTTTTCACTAACCGTGTTCAAAATTCACTAATATTTATCCCTCTTTTCACTAATTGCGAGTCTGAAGGGTTGGCTGCTCTGTATGAAGGATATAATTTGAGATGGTGTTGGGGGTACATATGTGGTTAAGAGCCAGATAATGTCAAAATTGTGTGATTTATTTTTGTTGCTTTGGCCATACTTTATTTTGTTCTTCCCAGGTCACTGATAGTTTTCAAAACAACAGTTTTATTGATATTGTCATGTTAAATTTTACATGCCAGCAGATATTCTGTAAGTATTATGTCACATAAAATTTTTGCTAACTTGCATCTGAATGAAGAATTCCAAGCATCTTTTGCAGTTTTCTCTAATTTTTGTACAAAGTAATTAATTTCAGTCAAACTTCCACTTGTAGAATACTCAGGAGTGCCATTCCTGATTGGCCAAAAGTGTTGGAAGGCTATTGCTTAAGTGGAGACCATCTAGCTGTTGTCTCAACATTATGTGTGTCTGAATTGGTTACAGTGGCATGCAATGTGTGAAACTTGGTGGAAATCTGCTGAGACAGTTAATGCTTCTTTTGATTGTAATCTAACACCATTTTTTTTGTTGTGAAAAGTAATTACATTCTTGTAGAAATATCTGCTGGTGTCATCACTTTGCAGTGACAGTGTATCAACAGAGTTGTAGTCTTAAAAATTCTGGTGACCATAGCACCATCTGAGAAAACAAAATATCACAATTTTGACATTTTTTGGCTCTTAACAAAGCACAGGTCTATCTTGTCAAGAAGTGTCAGACTGCTTCGGTGTCCTAAGCAGTTAGAGTGTCTGCCTCGGATGCAGGAGGTTGTGAGATCAAACCCTGGCATAGTCATACCAAAGACTTATAAAAATGGTACTTGCAGCTTCCTTGCTTGGTGCTCGGAATTAAGAGGTTAATGTTAGGACTGGTGGGCCTGATGTCAGGATAATGTGGCTAGCTGGAACATCATGCCACATGTCTGTGGCAAGATGCCCCAATGCTAGACATTGCTATAAAGTGCCACACTGCAGACATTGTAGTGATAAGACTGAAAATTTCTTAAAGATCAATTTAAAATCCAAATTACACACACGCTCAAGAAGTGTCATAGATCATGGAGAGAGAAAGTTTCTGTAAAGTAAAATATTGCTCTGATTACCTAAAAGTGTCACTGCAAAAAGAAATCTCATAAAGAAATTGGGGCTGGGTGTGAAACTTCACTTTCTCAATTTAGTATACAAACCTTGTGTCTACTTATATATTTATATGAGGAGCCATACATGGAAAGTTTTTAAACCAACTGTCTTCACTGATACCAATATTTTAAAGATTTGGACACCTTTTGTTATCAAGTTTGTCTTAGGGTACCTGTGTGAAAAGAAAAGCCGGCTTCCTTTGCAACATGTTCTGGACCAACAAGTAGGTTGTTGTTTTGATTTGATTTCTGATGGTTTGGCGCTTTACAGCACAGCAGCACAAGTAGGTTATTTAGTACAGAGATGATTGGAGTAAAGTGCCTTACCCATGGATGCACAGCAGTAGGTTCATCCCAGTGTTAGGATTCGAACCCGTACTTTTTCAGCTGTGAATCCACCATACTAATCACTGAACCATCCAGGCTTCCTACAACAAGTAGGTAAAATAGTCAAAAATAATCTATAATTGATGCATGCTAGATGTTAAACAATTTTGAACTTGGGTGATTGTTAAAGGAATCAGATGCACTCAGATTTGTTGTCATGGTGCATATCTGCGTCAGCTTGGTCCAGGGATAATTAAGTATTGAAGTTTTCCATTTCACAGTCAATTTTTACCTGATCAGGATGAGAGGACAAGAGGTTTTCCTGACCCTTGCTTATGAATTCATGTCTAGTTTCCATGTTAATATTTTTTTTGTAGATCCCAGCTGGCTCCCAGTCACATGACCGGATGCGTTTAGCAGGAAAAGGAATAAGTAGAGTAAATAGCTATGGCTATGGAGATCACTATGTCCATTTAAAAATAAAAATTCCGTTGTAAGTATTATCTAGGTTTGTATACATTTTTGTTAACATCTTTTATGTTTATGTTGCATAATTAAAGTGCATTTTCTTAAACCTTGCTATAGTCCATCTCAAATTGAAAAGAAACTTTTGAACTTGCTTTGGATAGACTTTGAAAATTGCATTTATGGTCTGTGTTTAGTTTATGGAATCTTTCTGTTTTAGTCTGCTAAGTTTTACTCTGAAGCAGTTTGCCAGACATCGTAGTACTTGCAGTGATAACACATCACATCTGGATACGTTATTGAGCATAATATGTCATTGATCCACACTCTTTTGCTTTGATGCCTATTGACAGATGATGACAATTCCATTGTTAACCTACCAGCCAGGCACAGAGGAGGCATGGAAAGCCATCTCAAAATTTGAATTTTTATTCATATTTTCAGTTCATAAGTTGTTCTTATTACATGAAAGTTTTCTAATCAATCCGTCTCAGATTCCTCTGAGCCCTGTCCTATCATTTATGTCTTCCATGGAACTATCAAGATAAATTTGTAATTTATGGTAGCACTTTCCTGCATGGTTTGAAATGATGTATCATTACATCATGTCATATTTTACCAAGGTGTATCATAGTGCTGTAAAATGTTGGAGAGATTGTGTAGGTAAAATGATGTGGTTGTAACTTTTTTCTCTTATTAAATGATGAGAAAGCTAATTTCGTGTACAAATTTAATAATCACAATAGCAATCCTTTGAAAGAAAATTATAAACAAAAACTTAACAAGACTTTTGGAAAGTTTTAGTGGCTTACTACCTCCCATAAATCAGCCTCACAGTTTGTCATGGAAAACCCATGTCATCTCAATAATTATGCCATACGGAAAGAGTCCAGTCATCAATGTATCCATTTCTTCATATATTAAAAATTCATCCAATCTGCACAGTATTTCTTCTGTCATTTGAAAGAGCAATGTAAAAAACTTTAAAGATATTTTTGTGTCATTTAAATGATTACTTGTGCTGGCAATTTCATTTCAGTCTGTTATATTCTTGCCGAAAATTCACAGATTACAGTTGAAAAAGTGAGTGAAATACCATCCATTTGACGCCCAGTCACGTGGAACTTATTACTTTATGGTGGTTCATGGACCATTGATTGTTGTGAACAACCTAAATTTTGATCACTCTACACCCCCTATTCTGTGTTTTCCCAACCAATTCACCCTTTCTGATGAAAAAGGCAAAATCACTTCAACCAAAAATTATTGTCCTGCATGGATTGATTATCAGTTATTAAAAGTGTATTACCAGATGCACATGGTCGGGTTCATAGCTGCCAAGTGTCCTGTTTTTTCTGTATTTGTCCCATATTTTGGACCTGAATACGGGTGTACATTTTTTTGTTGTTGCAAAAAATACGTTTTTTAATTTAAAAAAAAATAATAAAAAATTTCCTTGCAATTTACAGTTTAGAATGGGCACTCGGTTCCATTTTGATAGAAATGTATCGCATGTATATAGGAATACAGTTCCACAATATGATTGGTTCATTCGAAATCGAGGCTACCATGCCTGTCTTTATCTGCCATATTGGATTTCGCAAACAGTTACCGCTATCACTGTATCTCGTCTTTGTAATATTCAGCTTCTAGTCATGTTGAATAGGAAAGCAGAATATTCAGAATTTTCTCCAGGAAAGACAAGAAAACAGAACTGGAAGGACAATTGTGCTGTCTTGTTTAGATTTTTGAAACCATCTAGTAAAGGAGAAAACTTCACATTTTGCAAAATTATGCGAGGTGATTTTGCTGTTTGGCATGGAGGCGCCCATGAAATACAAGAGCACGAAAAAGCTAGTAAACATTAGCTTGCTGCTTCATCATGCACAACTCAGCCTAAATTTATGACATATAAAAACCCCCGAGATAACCTTGATGTAATTCAATCAAAATTCGATTTACTAAATTTCTTTTAGAAATGAACCTTCATCTTACGGTTACTGGTGTTGCTGGCACATTATTTCGCAAACATCTTCCAGACAGTAAAATCACAAAGGATTACTCGTGTGAAAAGCAAAAACAGTTAAGTAAGAAAATCACACAGAATTCAGATCATCAGTGAAAGATGAGACATTGGAATCGATAATGATTGAAAAAAGAAAACAAACTGTGGCTTGGAATAGGCTCATATAAACAGCCTGTGCCTGAGTGCCTGAATGGAATAGGGTGCCCATTCAGAAGGTGCTAGAGTGCAACACATGCATCTTTGACATTAAATAATTAAGGAAGGTACTGTCCTACTTTACAAATAGTTGTAGATGTTGTAAAAGGTTACTTATGCATTAATATTTTAAATATCAGTATTTGTTCCTGAAAATCAGTATTTTTGACATAAGCAGTCAGTATTTTTTGTACCCCAGGGTTGGCAGCTATGCAGGTTGTACAATGGCTGAAATGCAGTTTTCCATATTTGGTTGTAATGTTTCTGCAGTTACAAGCATTTCTAATGCATATGATATTTGTCATAAGACAATACAGTGCCATTAATGAATCGTTATTCCTTAAAGTTAATTATAACATTTGTTCAAAAATAATTTAAGGGGTCTATTTATCCTGATGTATGGAGAAAAAAACCTCTCTTCATAAAATTTGAAAATCACCCCTAGCATGTGGAAACTAATAAGTTGCCTTACATATGTTGGTCTTGAGCACAAAAACCTGAGAGAAATCACTGAATTATTTTAACGTAAAAGTTTTAACATGAAAGCCCTTGAGAAAGCACTGAATTATCATAACTTAAAAGTTTTTAGCATCAAAGTCCTGGAGAAATCACTGAATTATTATAACCAATCATTGATGAGTTTACAAAGACAGTGGTACAGACATGGATGTTCGTGAATGAAGTGACCAGATTCAATGGATTTTCCAGTTGTAAGGTACTAGAAGGAGGTTCTGCAAATGGGATACAAATTAAGTCAGTTAATTGAAGTTACTTTTATATCTGGAATTTTGAATTGAATTGAGTGGACAAGGCTTTTATTTTGCTCTAATTACAAACAAATGTAGTTTGTTCTGATTGTCACAGCTGGCTAAACAAAAAATATGACCAATTTACCCAATCTAGGGACTCTAAGAATGAAAAATAAGGGAGTTAAAAAAAAATAAATGGAAGCAGATGGAGTTTTCTTTTGTATACGGCAAATCCATTAATGGACCAGTCTTGCTTTCAGTTGCTGATTTAAATGTAATGAAGTGGGTTGTTGACCAGACGGGGAACTTGAGCCCTTGTTTTTTATTTAGAATATGTAGTCATATGCAAGTTAAAATCTAATGTTTCTGTTCAAGCACTGCAAATTCAGGTGACAAGTCCAGCAATCATTTTATGTTACTTGTGCTTGTTGGGCATATAAGTTGTCATCCCCTGATTTTACACTTCAGTACAATCTAATCTGCATATATGCATGTTAGATGACTGTGTAATAAACTAATGTGATGGAGACACTTTAAGGGTTAAGGTCCAGTATTGTACCTGCTTTGGCCAGTAATTCAGTCTGTATTCAGTTCTAGCAGATTTTGTAATATACTTTCTTTGGTCCGCATGTTTTTTTGTCAAGGAGTACTTTCTAAAAAAAACCTTAGCATTTGTTGGGCGACTTCCTATCTGCCATATGCTGAAAGCTGGACTCAAACCTGGGATCACAGTGATGCAAAAAGATTGTTACCTTTGTGCTGTCCTGATTGGCAGAGTTCAGAGTACATTTCAGACACATTGGGACAGGTTATGAATATGATTTGTATTTTACTATTGCAGAAGATTAACACCTGAGCAAAAAGCTCTGATACTTCAGTTTGCAGAGCTGGAGAAAAATGTGGATGGTACTGTCAATGGAGTAGTGGAGACCAAATCAGGTTGGTTGATTACTTGCACACAATAACAATAGCTTCTTAGAGGCTTGTTTTTTTTATCTTGTGTTCATTAGGGTGGTGAGACATTATCGCTTTTATGATAGATCGTGGCAGCAGCTGTGGCATCATCAACAGTGCTAGAGTATTGTGTTGAGGTTTTGTATAGCATGTTGGGGAGGGGTCAGTCAGCATCTGTACATGGATGCAGGTATGAAATTGGTTTCCTCTAACAGTGTGGTTTTTTTTTTTTTTGTTTCATTTATAGCACACCTTGAAAATCCTGCACAGATATACAATAGGTACTTTCTGTTTCTCATTTGTTGTCTGCACCACTTTTATTTTAAGTTTTACTTATTTTTAATTATTTAGATAATCTGAAAATTATTCATTTTGAAAGAGCAGAAAAATGTCATTCCTGTTTTATGAATCATGATGAATTACTGTGATGCACACAAAAGAATGATTTATTGGAAGACGGGGGGAAAAAAAGATTGGGTCCTTGTTTGGGCTATAGACAACAGTGTAATTTCCATCTTTCATGACAGAAACTGTTTTCAGTTTGAATGTTTCTTTGTTCTAGAAGGCTTCAGGTCTATCATTAACAGTATTTTTCATGGTTTGAAATGAGGGAGCAACTAGCCCTAAGACTACTTTATTATGAATGTCTTAAATCAAAATGAATTTCCTTGAATTCGATTTTGAATTATTAGGTCATTAGTACACACTGGCTGTTTTGAGTGATAGGGGTGGGGTTGGTGGTGGTAGAGCTGTTGGCCAATAATTGAGGAAAATATAGAACCTTGTGTTTACTTAAGAGAGCCTATTGTAAGAAGATTGTTGGGGCAAGGAAGATGACTGAGAAGAATTGTTTCCAACACAATCTAGATCTGACGATTACTGTGTCTTTATGATAAAGATAACTTGCGTAAATCACATTGGCTTGAACTGATCATATATTACATTGGAACCCTGCCAAGTAATTGTTAGGTTGGGTTTTTATTGGCACTTTCAAGACTTTATTGTGTTCATATCATGCCAAGAAAATGGGATGTCAGTGCCCTTCTCAGGCTGGCCTGAGCAGGTACCCATGGCTTTTGGATTATTAGTGGACTCTTTACTACCTGAACTATCACAGAGCCCTTCTACCAAATAGCATTAATTCCAAAAGATTACAGTTTTCTTCAGTGGCTGGACTGTTTTGACGCATGTGATACATGTGTATGAAGTATGTAAAATTACTCCTCTCTTATAGGTGGAAGAGCAAGGGATGAGGGAGAGAAACTTACTGGGGAAACTATTTCTGATGCTCCCGAGGAAGAGTCAGAATCTTTCTTAAATAAACTCAAACGCAAGATTTTTGGTTGACACAGGAGCCTTCTAGAACCAACATTAGGTCAGACTGCATTTTACTTATTCAAGTTTTATTTTTAAACTTCAAGATTCTAAAACAAGTGATGATAAGCTTATAGTTTAATTTTTCATGTACAGTCAGATTTGTTTGAAATGACCGCCAAAGGACTAGGTTGATAATGTTATTATAAACACGTGGTCTTATTGGAAAGCAACTAGCTATTAATCGATTTGATTTGCTGTTTAATAGGAACTAATTAACTTGACCTTCATTTGTAAGTTAATATATTAAACAAGCTGAATATTTTTTTAAAAAATTTTGTTACATTCATTGGTGAGCAAAGGAAAAAATTTAAGAAATTTAACTAAAGATTGGAATAGAAATGGAAAATCTTTTTAACATGTGCAAAAACATTTAAAATGTTTGTAAACAGTGCACTGGTTTCATGTACAGCTTGGTACAGCCTTTTTGTTTCAGTGTTGTAATACACCGCATCTTCAATATCCTGCCTACCTTTGCACAAGTAGGATGATAGCAGGAAATTTAAATTTCACATGAATGTTTATAGTTTTGTGCTGTATACACATGTATTAAAGAAGTACCATATATACATGCATATAAGTTGGATCCAACTATACTCTGAATAGATCCATACCTGCCATTGCATATTGCATGAGCACATGTGGGTCTCTGCAGTTTGTTAGGAGTAATCAGTACAACAAACAATATAGACCCAAATGAGCCAGCAGATTGAGGTCTGTGTTGTTTGCAGTTGGACCCAGCTTACAGCAAGTATATATGGTATGTTATTTATTTATCGTACACATCCTTTTATGAAAATTGATACATATGTAATGTGGTGATAATCTTGTAAAACTTTTTATCACATATCCTGATTTGATGACCATATGAACATTATCAACATGGAGTTTTCATTGTCTGATTTGTTCTAAATGAAAATGTTGCTATCTGACAGCCAGTATGGCAACCATTGGAGCCATCTTGAAAATCTTTTATCACTACTTGTCCTGAATGGAAAGTTGTATCAACATGGGGCTTTCAGCAGAAGACAACGATGTCTAGTTCAGCCTAAATGAAAATGGTTATTGCTACTCCATCTAAATGGATAGTCATGTTAACGTGAGATGTTTGGTAAAAGACTTCTTATCTTAATCCTAAGTGAAAACAGTGTGGCCATCATATAAGCATTCTAGAGCATCTTGTTATTGCTACTTATGAATGGAAACAGGCATTTTCACCAGATTTCTTACGCTGTCTAGGTGGTCCCAAAATGAAAAATGGTACTGATTTGACTTCAATATGGCCATTTTGAAAATCGTGTAATCTAAGCCCCTTCTCTTTTCACTGAAAGTATTTTTTAATTATCGACTTGGACCTAATTGTAAGCAGTGCCAATCTGACACCTAGTATGGCTGTAATGGCAGCTATCCTCAAAATCTTGTTACTGCTACTCCTCAGCAGAGCCTGGGCTTTTCATCAGAAGACATGTAATATCTAGTTGGTTCTAAATTTAAATAGTGCCAATCTGACCTCTAATATGACCCTCATTGGTTTTCACCAAAAGACATCCAATCATGTTTAGTTAGTGGGTATGTGTGTGATTTGGATTTATAACGTAGCTTTAACAATTTTTCAATCATATCGCTACGATGTCTGCAGTGTGGCAGTTTATAGTGACGTCTAGCACTGGGGCATCATGCCTCAGACATGTAGCATGATGTCCCACCCAGTCACATTATCCTGACAGCAGGCCAACCAGTCCTAACACTGACCTCTTAATGCTGAGTGCCAAGCGAGGCAGCTGTTAGTATCATTTTTATGTCTTTGGTATGACTCAGCCGGGGTTCAAACCTGCAGCCTCCCGCATCTGAGGCAGACGCTCTAACCACTAGGCCACTGGAGCGGTCTGTTTAGTTAATTCTAAATGAAAATGGTGCTGATATGACATTCATTATGGCCACCATGGCAGCCATCTTGAAAGTCTTCTTGTTGCTACTCCTCTAGAATGGATGGTCATATTCACACAGGGTTTTCACCAAAAGATTTTAGATGATTTCTACTTGGTTCTAAATGAAAATGATATACTTCTTACATCCAGTATGACTGTCACAGTAGCTAATTTTAAAATCTTGTTATGGTCAAAAATATAGAAGAAGATTTCAGCACTCAGCAGTAAAACAGAAGAAATGGTATTTTTAATTCTTGGAAATTCTTTTGGGCCAGTAGAATGTCAGTTCATTTGAGGGACTCTTGTTGAGCCTAAAACAAATATGGTAGTCTATGTGCATGACTTACAGCTAAAGCACTGGATTTCATCAAATATATTAAAAAAATGAAGGAAATGTACAGTGAACTGAATGAAGGGGTGCCTTATATGTGTTCTTATGTAACAACAGAGGTGTTTACTGTGATTGACTGTTGCTAGACATTTGGAGCTGTCTTTATGTAATGTGGTAGTTGCATTTAAGTCATTTCATATATGTTATAATGATTATAATTAATGATCAGTTGGTTATGATGAATCTATCATCAATCTTGAATTACATCAGACTCCTAACATTAGTACGAACTGCCGAAGGGCCAGGAGCACCAGGTTGATGTGGTCCAAGTCAAAAGTGATAGCCATATCATCCTGGGAATCCAAGCTCTAGCCCTAGGATAGTCTAACTACATAGGTTGCTATTGCTTTAATTTTTAACTTGAATACACATTTAGATCTTGAACTTGACATATCTTGAATCATGAAATTGAACTAATAGATCATACACTAAAGAATAGTTCAAACCACTGTGTTGTTACATTTAGACAGTGAATCAGTTTTTTTTAATATTATATACTTAAATATGAAATGGAAACTTATTGGCAACATAATCTGATTTTCATTCCTATATCTTCACAAGTAAAAAATATGTTACATTTTCACATGAGAAAATATAAGATTTACTATAATGCCATGCAACACTTGATTGTGTGTCTACACAAGTTATACCTGCAGCAGCAAAAATGAGCACTTGTGAACTAAAACAAATAAATAGAAACTGTATTTCATTTCTGGCATGGAAATTAATTTTTGCACAAGAAATATGACTGGATGCCTTTTGCATCTCTCTGAAGTAATTTTCTCATACTTCCTGGACAACAGTGATAGTCCTGCTGTGATGCATTGCTGATTTGGACTTGCTTTGTTTTCAGATAGGGTCAGATAGTTTACAAAATGCCAAAAACATAATATACTGTAACAGATTAGGTCAACCCATTTCTATTGCTCTATTAAATAACTGATATTTATATGATCAGCCTTTGAAAGTGAATTGAATTTACAAAATGTGGGTGGGTGTTGTGTACACAGTGCTGAAGAGTGAGTTTAATCTTCTCAACGTTGATTCAGGAACAAGTTTGGTATATAAGAAAAAGAAAATTGTCTTTCCTACATAAACACCAGATATATTTGATCTTATGGTACCAAAAACAGTATATGTTAATCCTGGCTTTAACAGTTTTAAAATATCAAATTTTTTTACCACATGATGAAACGTATCCAGTATCAGTGTAGCAAAAGAAATGCCCTCTATTATAATACAATAGATAAATTTCAAAGGGGTTGAAATTTAAAAGAATTTATGTTCATGTACAGGTATAGTCAAAGTATATACTTTATACAAAGTATTCTTTATGCATATGCAAGCCCAGATACTATGAATTGAAAAAATTACAAGTCTACATGCACATTTCTTTGTGGTTAATAGTTTATTGTCACATTTCCCATGATATTACACTAAGTTTTCTTTCTTTTCTCAACTAAAATTTATATTTGTATATTGCTTACAAACAGCTCTCACCATTTTATTGGAAGCCTTCTGAAAAGTGGGCTTTGTAACTTCATTGTATTGGCAGATAACTGTGATACAATAACATTGTTACAATTATTTATTCCATTGCAGTTATTTCAGATTTCATGAATTTGGGTTATGTTAGGCAGATAGCAAAGGTGACTCATAAATGAGACTATTAAGGGGACAAAACACTTTCAAACAATGGCTTTCTGGGCAAAGATATTGGTAAAATGTTGAGGAGCATTGGATATGAAATACTAGTGACATCATTATGTGCCTTTGGATACAGTTTGCATGCTTACACCATACAGTACTTTTGTCATATACTAATTGGTTCTTCTCATCACAGATTTCCGTTTTCTTTGCAGGTAAAAGAGCAGTTGATGAGGATGGTTTAGTTTCTCAGATTCGTGAAATTTTACGAGATTTTCCTACAGAGGATGAAAGTAAGAAGGGATCCAAATCAAGTTGAATGCAGTATATGAGGTCATGGACATAAATCTTCTACTCGAGAGCCTCCTTTCAGTGATTGATCTATATGTTACTGGGTCAGGGGCATTGCTTGCAGAAATTTGCCTGCATGTTTTGTGTTGGTGCACTAGCCAATAGACTTTACAACTGGTGGAAAATGCCCCTTACAATGAATCTTTCTTGAGAGATCTCCAGAGCAAGCATTTATTATACAAGGCTAATTTCTGATCTTTCCCAAGGTTATTCTGAAAGATTGGCTTGACTGTAATCCCAAGTATCAGTATAAGCAAGTTTGTATAAACTTTAGTGTATTATCAGTTATGCATGGTACATTACCATTATTTGCAAATATTTTTGTTGCGAGTAATTTGGAAAGCGACAAATAAAATGTTCTGAGATTTTATTGCATTGCTTTGCTTCACATTTTCACCAGTCATCTATGTCACCTAGAACGGAATAGGATTTAAACATAGCAGTGGGAGTTTGGAATATAATAGTACTGTGTTTGTGCTAGTGAAATCTGCAAAGGCAATGGCAGTTCATTTCACTAAATTCATTGAATATATTTAGTGACTGAAAATTGAGGACTTCTGTTGTTGTCTGCAGATTCATGTCTTCAAGTTGCCATCGCTAGGGTAGCACATTCTCTAGGTTGTATAATGATGTAAGAGGCTAAATTTCTTAACAAAAGAACATTTAACAAATGTATGATGATTTAGCAATAAATCAAACTTTTATTAGATTAAAAATAATTTTTTAGTGAAAAAGATGCTATTATGAAACAATACTAGTAAAAAAAATGGGTAATAGCTCAGTTTGTATGGGATACAGATCTGAAATGGACAGTTTTATAGTTCAGACCTATTCGGTTACACTAGATAATTTAAGATGCTGGCGTGTTCCTTGATACATCTTCACGATTACTTGAGAAATTCTAGTGGAAACCAAAGAAGCCTGTCTTTTCCATTTTTTTTATGTCTATGTAAAGGTATCAAAAAGTTGTATACATTACATGGATAAATGTTGCATATTACTAATGTTCAACTCTGAAATGTGACCTCATGGTACAAGAAATTATTGTTGTATAATGCTAATCTGCGCAAGTCAGCTCTTTGGATGGTTTATTTACTGTTTATCTGAAACAATCACACAATTGTTAGTCATGGCAAACAGTTGAAATTTATCTCATTTTATAATAAAATGCAGGTTGAGGTCATTTCTTGCAGATTTTAGCCAAATCTTTGCCAATTAGTTAATGAAGCATAGTAGTTTTTAACTACAACATTAATTTCTCCTAAATATCAAAGTATTTGTTCTTCTGGTATGGACTGTTCCAATATAATGTACTTGGGAGTCAGGAAGGTGTGTTATCTGTGGAGTAGCCATTCTCAGATGCAATTTAGAATTTTGTGTTGTTTTCATATGAACTCTGTCAGTAATCAGAGTACTCAATCATATATTTAAAGGAGATCATGCCTTCCCAGGGTATCATGTATGTTGAAGTGGAACAGACCTATCCTCATTGTTAAGATTTGATTAAAACAAATGGGGTGGGTGAATGGGCTTATTATCAGCGTAAACTTTCTTAAAAAATAATTTTCCGAAGTTCTGTCAGAGTGGGATGTGAATTTTATTGCAGAAAGAATGTGTGGCTGTATGTGGTTAATTATTAATTTAAGGAAAAAAAAAAAAAATCAACTTGTAAAATTTAACCCAGCAACAGGATGGACAAGTTTTCCACAATCCCTTCTCAATTCAGAACACAAGTTATGATAACATTTCCTAATGTCAAGACATTTCACATTGGTATGGAACACATGGCATGCATATTGCTTTTTTTCTCAATGAGAGAACAAAAACTAAGATGATAATATACACTTATTTTTCTCAGATTTGTTAACACTGATAACTCAAAGAAACAGTGGTTGAACCATATGCATCAGGCAACAAGTGTAAATACCTAGAGGTCTGTATAACACTATTGAGGTTGAAAAATATAGTTCAGTTTTTTACATTATGCTTGTACAGTTTATGAAAAATACATCTGTTAATGGAATTGCATCCCCTATGAATTCATGATGGCACAATGTTGGTTGTTTATTGAAATTGTAGTCAAATATGTTGTTCATATTAGCATTTACAAACATTGCTTGATTTCAACTATTTACAGTGATGTTGTTCCATGAACAAGTTAAAAGTGGTTGAAGATCATTAGATAACCATACACAGCTTAAACGTTATACATTTGGCAGGGGAATTTGTGTATCATAAAATAACTGTGGTTAGGCAATTATTTACAGACAACTTTCATTCTGTGTAGAAATTATACTTAAGCACCTGAACCCTTGTTGATCTTACATATATGCATGTGTAAATGGTTTTGCTGGTAAGTTTGGAATGTCTGAGTTCATTGTTGCCAGGTTTCTACACTTAACAGTAATTATAAACAAATGGTGTGATATGGCAAGGATTGTGTTTCATGCTTCTGGAACTCTCAAACAAGATAAATTAATTGCATAGTAGACTGTGCAAGGGCCATGTTTCATCCAATATAAAGACCTGCCAAATTTGTCTTAATGAAATGACCATTAAACTTCAGTGCAATATAAATGCTATGACAGTTCCATCATTGTGGTCAGATCCTGTTATTTGTTTGTATTGGTTTTGTTCCAGTATGGATTTTCATTTAGATTAAGTGGAACTGATCAGTGAGTCAGACTAACTTTACAGGGGTACCTCAGGTGATTTAATCTGCACATCTTTTTCATATAAAATTCCTACATAATCAGTCGTTGTGACTGGTAGTAGCATGATGTCCCACCCAGTCACATTATCCTGACACCAGGCTTGACCAGTCCTAACACTAACCTCTTAATGCTGAGTGCCAAGCGAGGCAGCTGTTAGTACCATTTTTTTAAGTCTTTGGTACGAACCCGTGACCTCCCGCATCCGAGGCGCATGCTCTAACCACTAGGCCACTGGAGCGGTGTTTTATGGTAGGAAAGACGATTACTGTGACCGTGTGAAATTTAAAAAAAAAATGATTACATCAAGTCGAGAGATCTAGCAAGAACCATTGAGCTTTATGGGGTCAGTAACTGCAGTTTCTGAAACTATACTGGACATTATTATGGTTTATGTTTGCTTGATAAATTTTTTAGTCAAACCTGATGCTTACCACTGCATCATATCACTATGCTGAAGTCAACAAAAGCAGTAAATATTTTGTTTCATCTTAATGGAAAATTTGATCCAACTTTTGGAGAAATATAAACTGCTGTACTTTGAAAGTCGTGTTACGGTTGGCAGGTCTGTTGATGAAACTCTAAAAAATCAACGTAGGGTATGGTACAGCAAAGATCATAACCTATTGAATTCTTTAGCCAGGTAAATTGGACTGAGATTCAAGATGGCAATATTATGTATGACAGACCTAGTCTTATAAAATATATACAAGAAAGAACACATTGTCTGATAAAAAAAGTTTACAAATATGAAGTTTGTACAATCTTTCAGAATTTAAAAAAGTTCATGGCTTTTCATGTCAGTACAGCCAGTAACAGTGAAGTTATCATGATTTTGCACAGGAAAGATAATTGCCAGAAGAAATATTGAATGTCCACATAGATACTGGCAATATCCTTTGTGAGCTGGTTAAACTTGTAAAAAACAGCTGTGATCATAGGCTATAAATATTACACTGAATTATATTTAAATAAACATGTTGTTGAAGTGAAAATGTGTTCCGACTTTTTGACTCCCTTGCATTCCCTTGTAGATCCTTGGAAGTAGGTCCCCTGCCAGCATTTTGTGTTTAGATGACATTTCCCTTTTTTTAAAACAACCTAATAACATTTGTGTTAAGTACTAACCTATCAAAATATATTTTCACATTTTCCAGTGATAAGTTTTTATTTTATAATCTGATAGAAAAATGACAGTGACAAAAAATTTTTTCCACGAAAAATACTGAGTTTCTGTTAAAAGATTCATTCTTAATAGACTATAACAATATTTTTTGAAAATTCTGTGATATTAATTTCATTACATTAGTTTGGAGGTATGCATTATGCCTCATCAACAGTAAGATGAAATTTATATCTTGCAGTTTTGAACATTAGCTAGCCTTGGTATTTTCACTTTTTTTTCTGTTGGTCATTGGAATATGGGGTCATAACTAAAACACTTGTTATCTTTAGTTGTAAAATGTTATTAAAAATGGAGACATCATTCTTATTAGGACTGCATCGATTACATTTGCTGAGACAAAGAGCATCTTTAAATTAATGTGAAACATACTTTTTTATGGACATGGAAAATACTAGAGGGGTTTGATCCCTCACTACTTTAAAATGGTCTCACTCTACAGATCAGAACTGGTCAAAAATGCTTTCTAAACTATGAATACTTGACAAATGAACGACCTTCATTTAAGGAAGCAATTACTGAGTTATGACTAACTTTGGTTAGAGTTGACAAAACTTTACTTATTACTGCCCCATATTGAAATGTAGGAGTGAACACTTGAGCTTTTATGATATCAGGTATACTTAAAACAATTGAATCTCACATGCTACAAGGCTACAAGGTTTTAACTCTGGCTGTGCATAGGACAACTGCTTACTATGAAACTACCAAGATGACTGCCATGAAAATTTACACATGCATTCATCCCATGGCCTAGTTGGTCCTAAGTGAAAACTGTGCCACTTGGACTCCAATATGGAGAATCTTGTTATCACTACTGCCTCTGACTGTCAGATCAACATAGGGTTTATAGGGTTTTCACTCAAGACTTCTGTCAAAATGAAAATGGTGCCAACCTGACAACCAAAATGACTTCAATGGCAGCCATATTGAAAATCTTTTGTTACTCCTACTGAGCATGGAGTTTTATAGTCTTGGGGGGTTTTCACCAGAAGACTTCTTATGATGTCTAGTTGGTCATAAATAAAAATCACACCAATCTGACCTGAAATGTCCACCACAAGGACCATCTGGGAAATCACTGCTTCATGGTTGGTAAAATAACATTATGTTTTCACCAAAACACTTTTAATGTCTAGTTGGTCGTAAATGGAAATGGCTTGTATCTGATATTCAACATGGCCACCATGACAGCTATTGCAGAAATCTTTTTGTTACTGTCCCTAAATGAAAATAGTGCAGATCTTAAGTCCAACATGACTACAATAGCTGCTATATTGAAAATCGAGTAACTGCTACTACTACTGAGTGTCAAGTCCTAGTCATGGGGTTGTCACCAGAAGATTTATTATGTCTAGCTGGTCGTAAGCGAAAATCATGCCAATTGGACCACCAAGATAGCCCATTACCTCATAGAGTGTATGGCTTTTTAGCCCTTCGATATACATGTAGCAAAGTTACCCAGTGCAGTGCACTATAAATAGAACACCTGTTACCTATTTGACTCCATACACATAGGTCTGCCTGTTAACTGTTAAGCAGTGTAGTATATGTTACTTTTAACATCAATTTTAACTATTTTACATTTTTGGTACACATCTATTAAGTATAGAAAGATTTAAGAGAAAAATCCAATCATTATGGCTGTGTAATTAATTTTCACAGAAGAATTTTTTATGTGCTTTAAAATCTTGAGAGAACTTGTTCACCATCAAGTCAGTGAAGCTGTGTGACCAACTGTAGCTGCCATTCTCATACTCGAAATTTACAAGTTCTTTGCGTCTACATCACTAAATCAGCTGAATTTGACATTTTATAAAAAAAAAAAACCTAATTGCAGCCTACATCAACATAGCGCCTTTACTTAAGTTATTGAAGCTTTCATAGAGTCTAATCATGAAAACTCAAATAAGTACTGAACGAAATTTGCGGCCTCCATTTTGGAGAGTGGAGAATATGACCCAGTTACTTTAAATAGCCAATTTCGACCAGATCTTAAACAGCCACCACGTGATCTGACATAATGGTCATTCACACTAATGACTGTAGTATCTAATAGGGGGTTTTCCCCAAAGGTGGCGCTACGAAAACCCGTTCAAAATGGTTGATGTTTACAGCAAGCGTCGAAAGGCGCTTCCATGAGAATGGTGTAGAGTTATCAAAAGACACTCCACGCGAATCGGGTAGAGGCATGAAAAGGTATTTGCATGCGAATGGAGTAGAGGCGTCCAAAGGCACTTGCATGAGGTAAAGGGATAGCCACATCAATGACCATTTGGGAAAATTCTGCTACATGGCTGGTAACATTAACATTGTGCTTTTATCAAAAGACTTCTAATGATGTCTAGTTGGACCTAAACGGAAATGGTGTGTATCTGATATCCAACATGGTCACCAAGACAGCCACTGTGAAAATCTTGTTACTCTTTGTACATAAAAATGGGACCATCAACATCCAATATGTCTACAATGGCAGCCATCTTGAAAATCGTGTTTCTGCTGCTCCTACTGGCATTAAGTCATATGGTCATGGAGTTCTCACCAGAACACTTCTTATAATGTAATGATGATCCTACATTAAAATGGTGCTATCTGATGTCCAATATGGTAACCATGATGGGCACCTTGAATTTTCTTACCACTGCTCCTCTTAAATAGGAAGTCATTTTTGATATAGGTTTTCATCAGAAGAACTAAAGAGTTTAGAAAATGGTGTCAACTGTACATCCAATAAGCCTGTCATGATGAATGTTTGAAAATCAAACTTTGTCTACTCCTGAATGGATGCACATATTGACTTGCAAGTTTTAACCAAAAACTTATAATGACATCTACTTTGTTCTATTAATTATGAAAATGGTGCCAATCTGACATCCAGTATGCTCACCAAAGCAGCTAATTTGAAAATTTTGCTATCGCTGAATATCGGCAATGGTTTGATCTCTGCAGTGAGAAGGAAGAAATGATCACATCTTGAATTTCTGGAAATCCTTTTTGTTCACCAGAGTGTAATTCCTAGTAACTGATAATATAAGAATAACAATGACACACGATTTGATGTGAGCAAACATTTGCCAGAGCTTTCTGAAAAGACTGAACCCTCTGGCTTCAACTCATTCCTCATTCTCTGGCAAATGTTCTCACAGCAAACTGTGTATTATCTTTATATTATCCATTCAGCATATTTTCACAAGTTAGTTAGAGCATGCATGGACAATTTTCTCCATGGCATGGGCCAGATAAATAATTTTTATAGCCATATCCTATGATGTCAATTATGGATAAAACCATGTCACGGGCAGAATATAACACGGAATCTCATCTATGGATTCCCCACCCTCGACATTCTACATTCATAACATTTTAATACAGAATTGTATGCTGATGTCAGCACTTTTCTGTAAAAGTGATACTCAAGTCCAGCCTTGAGCAGGCAAGACAGGAAAAAAGATTGTCCACAATAAATATTACATTTATTAATGATCATCTAATAATGAACACAATTTGACATCAAAGCAGCTGTTCTGTAAGATAAATTTACACTTCATATCTTGTCCTTGATCAACACAGTTATTTCCCTTGATCATCAAAGCTGCCTGTCTCCAGTGAGTTCTCGAATCAAGGGTACTAATTCTCAAGTTCTCATCAAGTCTGAATTCAAACCAGTACACAAGAGCAGTGATTGAACCTGTATCCAGTATGTTCACGGTGACCTCTCTTGTTTGGTTTAGATAGCTGGGGAGCTCTTCAGCCTGCAGAGGTTCATTAAAATCCAAAGAAAACATCTGGAATGGCTCTGATAGTCTGGCATGTGGTAAAATGTCTAGGTCAATATCAACATGGGTCTGCAGCTGTACAGATAAGAAAACTGGTATTATTCTTCATGAAATGAAAAAGCCTTAAGAGAAGAATCTCATTTTTTAAAATACTATGGAATGTAAATTTTCATCAAAAATTGTTGTATATGCAGTAGGCATACTAAGATTTCAAGAGAATGAATACTGCCATTTACAAGCTAGATACATTTGGAACAAGCATACAGTGAATGGCACAGTATATGTCTGCCTGATGTTAAATAGTCATCAATGTAAACTACTTAAGTTCTGAGTGCAGAAAAAACATTTTTCTTCTTATTAGAGTGACTCTAACCTTTGACCTTATGGCCCTGAAAATTTACAGGCTTCTTCCTTACTCTTAAGTGCAAGCCATCTACAAAATCAAGGCCAGGTCTGTGGTGAAGAACTAATGTTATTGTGCAAAAACCCTTTTGCTTCTTTCAATTAATGACTCCGACCTTTCACTCCAAAGTCACTGGCCTTACTACTGACCCAAAGTGCAAGCCATCCACAAAGATTAGTTGAAATATGTTGGGTAAAACTGATCTTATTTTGCAGAAAACATTTTTAAGAAAATTCTTACAGTCAATGTGACAACTTTTGACGTTTTGACTCCAAAATCTATAGCCTTCTTCCTTGCACCAAAAGCAAGCCATCCACCAAGTTTGGTAACCGTGAATGACAGATTTCAGTTATTGTGCAGAAACCATATTTTTTCCTTCACACAGTGACCATGACATTTGGCATCTTTTTAGACCAATATCAATAGGGTTCTTCTCTACTCCAAGTCAAAGCCATCCATACAGTTGGTAACTGCAGACAATGAACAACTAAACTTACTTTGCAGCAACCAATTTGAAATAAATCAATGGATAAACAGATTGACAGATGGATGAGCTGACATGATAGCATAACATGCTCAGCCTTATAGCAGGCATATGACTAGAAAAAAAAACTGGTAAGTGGTCATGCTTGCAGCAAAAATCTTGGCATCAGTTAAAAGTATCATCAGTCTGCAAGTTGTGTAACCATACTATAAATATTGCTCATATCACTACATCAAAGTCTCAGAAGGGGTCTTGTCTTAAAAATAACATTCTAAACATAACCAAATTTGCACCACTTGTAATGAATATTGTTGCCTGATAGATTTCAAATAAAATGATGGTGTCTTTCCCAATGACATCAAAACATTCAACCCTGGTTGACCTGGAAACTATTTCCTTTTTGTCCATTCCAAACAAGAGTCCTCCATGGGGACTGATGCTGTACTGGCTGAAAAGAATTTCCAGGAATTTAAGATAACACAATTTCATCCATTTAACTGCATAGTACTGAAGCCACCTTTGATATTCTTCAGTGATAACAACATTTTCAAATTATCTGCTGTGGTTGACATATGGATGTCTACTTGACACCACTGTCATATAGGACCAATATGGCATCAAAAGATGTCTTCTTGTGGAAACCCCATGTTGATATGATTTTCTATTTTGGTGAAGCAATGATAAGATTTTTAAGATGGATTGTGACCATATTCAATATCAGATTGGCACCATTTCTATTTAGTACCAAGTAGACATCATATGAAGTCTTAGTGAAAGTGCAATGTCAATGTGACCAGCCATATACGAGATATAGTGATAACAAGATTTTCAAGATGGCCACTGTGGCAGTCATATTAGAAATCAGACTGGCACTATTTTCATTTACGATCAACTGGACACCATATTAAGTCTTTTAGTGAAAACCCATTGTTTATATGACCATTCAATCAGAAGAAATAGTGATAGCAAAATTTTCAAAATGTCCATGATGACAGGCATACTGAATGTCTGAATGGCACCATTAGAATCAACTAGACATCATCAGAAGTTGTTTTTTTAAAAAAACCATGTAGATATAATCATCCATTCAGAAGGAATAATGATAACAATATTTTTAAGATTGCTTCTGTTGTGGCTATATTTGACATCAGATCCACGCTTTTTAGTTTACACCAACTAGAAAGTCTTCTAGTCAAAAAATCCATGGCAATATTACTTTTCATTCAGAAGGATTACTAATAACAAGATTTTCAAGACCGTCACTGTGGCAGCCATATTAGACATCAGATTGGAACCATTTTCATTTAAGACCAACTAAACATCAAAAGCAGTCTCATGAAACACCATGGTAATATTACATTTCTTTCAAAAGAAAAGGGATAAGATTTTCAAGATGGTCAATATGGCATCCATATTGGATATCTGATATGCCCAATTCTCAATCAGGACCAGCTTGACGTCATAAAAAGTCTTGTATTGAAAACCCCATGTTGATATGACCACCCATTCAGGATCAGCTAATATAACAAGATTTTCAAGATGGCCACTGTGGTAGCCAATATGGATGTGTAAGCTGTGCCATTTTCATCTAGGACCAACTGGACCATGGCATGAATGCATGTGTAAAGTTTCATGGCAATCCTTGAAGTAGTTTAGAAAGAGTAGCAATAAGTAACTTGTGCTAATGGATGGATGGCTGACAGACAATGGACAACAGACCATCCCTGAACTCTTCTCATGTATAACCAGTGCAGTGAAAAACTGGATTTATAATAACAACTTTAAAGTAAGCTTAGAGGCACCATGACTACTATTACAAGTCACTAAAACCAAGGCCTCAAAAGACAAGTTTGCACTGCATGAATACTGCTTACTCAATCACATACACAACACACGAGTGACCTACAAGAACATATTGTACTTGTATTAACTGAATGCCAACCCTATGACAACAACAACCCAAGTTATAAGAGACCTACAACAACATAATGTGTATCTAGTTACTGATAGGGATATCATGACTACTTGACTATTTTAAGTGGATTGTAACAAAATACCTGGAAGTAATTCATAAATTTGGCAATCTTCAACCCCATAGTACTTTCATCACTAACCACACAGCTCAGGCTCTTAAGCTCCTCTGATTGGATGAAGACTCCATGAACTCTGACCTCACCTGGAATGACCTTACAATCTGCTGAGGAACACGTCACTCTACAAATTAAAGGAAGAAAGGAAAGAAAATATTAAAATTACTGTGGTACCAAATATGGCACAGGCAGTTGTGAGCCGAATAAGAAATTGTTCAAGAGATATTAAATTGTTCATATGTCAAATGCTTTCAATCAGGGAAAATAATAAAGGCTGGGCGAAGGAAATTTAAATATTTTTTCCAAACCACAGAGTGCACACAAGGTAAGTCCAAGTAGTTCAAGACATCTGTGGAAACCACTGAAGTCATTCAAGAAAGAGAGATAGGACAGACAGCTGTACCGATATGTCACAATCTGAGTCTCTAATGTCACTCCACAAATATGTGATGTTAGAGACTTTTACCTATTGAAAAGTCCATTATTTCCCACCCCAAACAGTAAGAGGGTAAAAGCTGATTTATCTTCCTTGTCTGCCAGAAATTCTCACACTGAGGAAAGGTCAACCTTTGTATGGCAGTCATATTATAATCAGACTGGCACCATTTTCATTATCTATGATCAACTGGACATCATAACAAGTTTCAGTGAAATTTTCTAACATGGATAGGGAATTCCATCCCCTCAAAATAAGCAAGGCAATAATGACAGTTGATGCATTACTTCTATTAACACTGAAGATTCTTCCAATCTTATCCATTTCATGCATTAAAAAATTCAATTGTTTTTCTTCTGTGAATGAGATTTCAAAAAACAAACAAATTATACTTTAAGTAACAATGCAGATTTTCCTGTACTCACCTTATCAAAGACAGATCCTCCAGTACCTGCTGCCGCAATGTTCCGCAGGGCTCTACAAGGTCACAAAGAATCAAGTCTGCTTCACAACTCAATCTATGAATGCCAACTGGATCCATGAGCTCAAGGTTACAAGTGGAAATCTCATTCCTTTCAGCTGCTTTTCTGATGATTTCATGGTGACATTCTGATGTAACCATGACAACAGATTGGTACCCTATTTTCAGAGCCTGTATGCCAAGAAATGATAGCTGATTGCACTTGTAGAGCAGACTCAGTCTTTTGCTCTTTTCTTTAGTGAATTTTTCCAATATTTGGCACATGTGAGAGTTGATAAAAATATCATTCAGATAGCACAAATCCTCTCTGTCGGCTATATGCACCAAAGTTTGTTTGCCACACACTTCACTTGTACACATTTCGGAGTTTGGTGCTGATGCATCCTGCTCAGAACTAGAAGATAAAATCATAGCTTCTGTTACACTGTTGTTAGATATGTGTGAGTCAATATGGCAACATTCTTCCTTGAGAGAGTCTTCAGTGTTTTCTTGAAGGGATGATATGGAAATATCTCTGGAGGAATACTGATCAACACATTTCCCACACAACTGATTATTTTTGCTCCAAGGTAAATCAAAAGGAGTTAATACTGGCTGGTCTGGAGGAACATTATTCACACAAGTTGCTCTTGTTTCACATTCCAACAGCCTCAAACAGTCATGTGAAAAGTGAAACTTCACCTTAAGTGTGTTCTCCATTTCCAACACAACTCCATCAACCCCTTCAAAAAAGAAAGTACTGACAACTGACAAATATCTATACAACTTTCACTAAAAAAAAATAAAAGAATTTTTAACGCAAGAATGTAATATTCCTATTAGGGAGATTTCACACCCTGAATTATCAAGGTAGGGTGCAAAATATTTTAAAACATTATGTGTATAATGCTCAAAGGGTCAGTAGGACACCATTTATACTGGTTGGCTTTAATTACTTTCTATAATGATTAAGGGGTCAATAAAATACCATTTATACTGGTTGGCCTTTGATTATGTTCTATAATGCTCAAAAGGTCAGGAAAATACCATTCATACTGGTCTGCCTTTAATTACTTTCTGTAATACTCAAAGGAACAGTATGATACCATTTGTACTGGTCGGCCATTAATTACTTCCTATAATGTTGAAAGAGTCAGTAAAATACCATTTATAATGGTCAGACTTCAATTACTCTCTGAGAATTTACTAAAACACTTCCATTGTGGGAGCATGCTATAATCTTAAATGTGCAAAAGATTTTTGCAACTGAGACGAAAGGGCAAGACCAATATTAGGAATACTGTCTTTTATTTATTTTGGGGAATTAAGAAGGTTTGAAAGCTACAAAATTGAGAGATTTCTTTTCTTTGCGATGCAAAAGTTTGTCGATGCTGTGTTAAACATACCAATTATAAACACATCTTTACAATTTTTTAAAACTTATTTCATCTAGTTTACGGATTATATTAAGTATTTCGTGATCAAGTAATCAGACCCGGTGCAACTTTTAACATAGTCTGTTGCATATTATTATCTTATGTGATCAAGCAGTCTTGTCTCAAATCATTCTCAAAACAATACTCAGTTTTAGGGCCTCTGGGTGGCCCAAGCAATCTAAAACAATGACCACTGTTACCTCAGCTCTGTTCACATGGGTTTGAGTCTCAGACTCTGCCAATGTAGGTATGTTAGAGAGCTGCCAGTAGCTTCCCATAGGTCATGTTTTTTACCTGGGTTTGTCCAGGTTCTTTCTCTACCAGTTATACTGGCCACCATGTATAGCCTATCTTGCACTGAGAAATGGTGTTCAACCCAAAAACAACAATAACAATACTGAGTTTTAGTTCTTTGTCAGAATTCTCTTAAAAGTTCTACATCAGGATCTAAATAGTGACAACTTTACATGGTTAACAAAATGACGGTCCTCATCTGTCTTTGAGTTAACTTAAGCAATGAAATAACTGCTGGTGGCTTTTAGACTGTTGACTGCATTCATTATCATCAAGTAACAGCCATCCTAACGGGATTTTTCTGTGCCTCTTGTATAACAAGCCAGCACATTATGTTACACTTGCAGAAACAATTTCAAGCATGTTTCAAGTCAGTTCTTTTAAGTGGCAAAAAGAAAATAAATTCTCTCAAAGTTGTGTGGTAATACACTGCACTATTTAGCTGACTGCTTTCACAAGGGATTCATTCTGTATATCCCCTTTAAATTTGGACAGAATGAAGTTGCAGCTGTTATATTCTACCTGTTGATCCTAATGATCGGTTACATGGGTACCAGAATAATGTGTGTGTCTGTGATTTAGATTTTTAACGTAGCTTTAACAATTTTTCAGTCATATTGCTACGATGTCTGCAGTGTGACAGTTTATAGTGATGTCCCGCACTGGGGCATCATGCCGCAGACATGTAGCATGATGTCCCACCCAGTCACATTATCCTGACACCAGGCCGACCAGTCCTAACACTAACCTCTTAATGCTGAGCGCCAAGCAAGACAGCTGTTAGTACCATTTTTTAAAGTCTTTGGTATAACTCGGCAGGGGTTCGAACCCGCAACCTCCCGCATCTGAGGCGGACGCTCTAACCACTAGGCCACTGCAGTGGTGGGTACCAGATCAAAAGGAAATTGTATTAAATGTGAACTTGAACTGTTTTGCTGTAGGTTCACACATGCCACCTACCCCCCAGGAGAAGTATAATTATTTCTAATATAAGTGGCAAAAAAGTGTAATATGAGTATAAAACATGCCATAATTAAAAAAAACTGTATGAAAAATGTACTTTTTTTGTGCTCCTTACCTGGATCTGCAGTTAAAATTTTTGTCACAAATTGGCTAAATCCACGTGGATTAGTAATCAGTACAAAAGTAGAGACAAAAAAAAGAAATAATTTATGCATAACACTCACTTTATGAGTCTACATGTCTACAGTAACTTTTGCAAATAGTTGTGAAATCCACAAATGATGACTGTTGTATTCCATCACTTTTGAATTCTTATTTCAAAATTTTTAAAGTGCTATTGATTTGTCCTTTTCTGGATGCAACATGTTTTTAAGTTTAACAAAATCCCTCCCATCTAACAATTTTCAGTCATAAAACATCGATCCGTCACATCGATAAAGCTCATTTATTATGATATCACGCACCATTTATTTTCAATTGAGACTAGTCTGCTATGTATGTGGTATCAAAATAAAGTGACATGTTGTTTCACATCCAAGAAACCCATCTGTTTTCATGGAACTGTTTGATGTACATACTAAAAATAGAAAATAAACTAAATGGAGGTCTAATGACGCACACAGGGGCATGTATCGTTGTTTCCAATTAAAAGACCAATCATATATGTACTGTATGATAATACAAAATAAGTTGCCAATAGATTTAGGATGTCATCTGCCTTTGGCCTATGAGAAGGCAGTATTCCATTCACCAAGTTGTACTTGCATATTAAGCGGGTGTGATCAAGGTAATGTCAAGCGGTTGTGCGAGAAAGGAGAAAGTGTCCTTCCTTGTATTATTATATAGTATATGTATGACAGGTAAATTATAAGCAATGACATGAACCCCTGTGACGAATAAATATGCACACGACAAGAGCCTTGAACTGTAATCATTCTGTGTCTATCTGATCCTGGCAACTTGGGCTTTTTTTTTTTTTTTAAAAGGGGTTCCAAGTTGCCCATTTTATTACCTAGGTTATTATCAATGGGCGAGTACCCGGGTACCTGTTGGCATCTTTATTTGGGATGAACAAATTTTTCAGTTGAGAGGTTTTAGGTTTACTGACGTTTTTGCAGATGTGAAAAATTATCTTTTTCTAAGGATTGTTCCATTTAAACACACATGCTACCCAGGGAAGGCAGTTTTTAAAAAAATATATGTCAGGGTACTTTGATTTCACAGAGTTCATATTAAATGATAAGAAATTTCTAAATTGCATCTATGGGTGAGTACCCCACTTTAAAAGTGCCTTTCCTGGGTGCTATGTACGTTTTAATGGAACAGCCCTAAGCACTTGTGAAAGAGAAAGAAAGAGAGAGAAATTATTTATTAGGGAACCTGAGATTGGAATGCTTTTGATCTTAGCTTGACTAAACCATTGCCACACAAGATCACTGACAAATTTGCTAGCATTGTTGAAATGACCCTTGTTTGCATCACTGTTGTTTTCAAATTCATTTCTTGTTGAATTCCATTTTCTTACAATATCTAAAACAGTAGATATTCCTATGGCAAATTTCCCCAAGTTTCTTTAAATGTAGGTTTTGGCACAGATTCAGATTCTGTGGCCAGACTAATCTTATTTGTAAGGATAATTCAATCCTATTAAAATCATCTGGTAATTCTGACAGCCTGACATGTGAATGAAGACAAATGACAATCATGGTTACTTAAATTCATGAATGTAATGATTTTTCTCCATTGAGAATCAAATGAGTCAATTTGACTTTTAGAATACTGTTTTGTTGGTCTTTGTCAGCTAAGCATCAAAATCAAGGTGACATACCTGGTTAATAAAGCACAGATATTTAATCAAAAAACAAATAATGCCTATCAATCATGTATACAAATGAACAGCATCAACCACAAGTAGATAATAAGCTGGTAACCAATCTTTCTTGTACAGGTTATTTATTTATGAATAATTTGCCTTAAAAGCTGGCTCTTTTTTTATGGTGCAAAGACTTTAGATTAGCCTACTGTTAGCCCTAATCTTTGTTGGCACACATGTCAAGCATTGTTTTAACTTTTCATGCCCTTGGGTAATTTTCAGTGTCTTTGTCTCACAGATAAGCCTATAACAGTACCAGTACTTGCTAACCATAAGTAATCCTTTCCACATCAGGAATTTAGCAGATAAACTACATTTCCAAAAAAGTTTCAGAATTCAAAGTTATGGGGTTTCGGTTTACAGGGAAAATAATGATGATACTAATGAAGAAAAAATTCAGGACTAATGAACAAAAAATTCTGGACTCCAAAACAATTTCGATCTTGAGGGGACTCCTGTGTATTGAAGTTTTGGTTTTGAGGAGTTTCACTGTATATACGCAGTGCCATGAATTTTGAGATCAACCTTTGTATCGTTCCTGGGATCAGCATGGTTTCTCAGGTCTAATATAACGTAAATTTCTTTGAAGCTAGAAGGACTAGCAGATTTACAAATTTACTGGTCCTGCTGAATCATCACTAGTCCTTCTACACAAGATAACTGGTGACAACTGATACTATACTTGCTGTCAGGCTACTGAAATTAACTATTAACCTGACAGCAAAATTTACTAGCTTTGGGCTAATGTAGTATTACTAATTTTGTGCCATGCTTCTACTAATACACAGCAACATTACAACAGGTGGATACATTATTTGTAGATGAGAATTTCTTAATGCCAAAGCAAACTGACTTGGGCAAATAAATCCTGGTTAAACTGTTTATATTAAAATGTACATTTTCTTATAAAATGAATCCAACTGCAATCAACATAGACCCTGATCTGCCCAGCATAATGCACTAGCATATCAGGGTCTATGTTGTTGTTCTCCTGAATACTCATAACAAAATACATAGACCCAGATCTGCTGGCACATTATGTGATGGCAGATCTGGGTCTGTGCAGTTTGCAGTTGGATTCAACTTATAAGTGAGTACATACAGTAAATTATGAAAAAGTTCATTATATTACGAAGGTTTTAATTAATCGCAGCAAGAGCTTTATTTTGCTGAATCAATGATCATAAAGTGTCTACAAGATTATAGTAAACTACTTGAATACCCAATGGGATGCAAAGTTTTGATCATTTTACAGCCCTGTATGCCATCTTCAATTCTGCAATTAAAGTGGGACACTATTATAATGAATTTTGATTTAATAGGTACTGTATGTCTGAAAGAAATAATCAACTCTTATAAATGCATATGACTGTATGCAAAGACAGACTTGTCTCATTTGAAATGTCCATATGAAGGACACCTACTCATGAAAGACAACGTATGAAACCTCATCTAAATTCCTCCCTTGCGAGCTCTGGGAAATGGAATAGGTGAATTATGACCTCCAGCATGTCCTAACGAGCATATAATGGAGGTACCCTTTTTGATCAGTATTGAAAGGATTTTATCTCTATCTGTTTTCATGTTCATTCTGTATGCCATTTTGTGGGAGGATGCCTAAACTTAATCTTCACTATACAACATAATACCTAAATTTTTTTATTATGCATGCACTCTCTCTCTGTCTCTGTCTCTCTCTCCCTCACACACACACACACACATAGACACCAGTAAATAAAATATATCTATCAATAGAGAAATCAATTTGATAGTCACTTGAGTGTCCTATATAGACAGATTTCACTGGATAAATAATTTATATATTACTGTATATATCACCTAAATACATACCACTGCATATGACACCAATATACTTATTACATTATATATAACCTAAATACTTACCACTGTATATGACACCAATATACTTTTTTTATTATATATAACCTAAATACTTACCACTGTATATGACACCAGTATACTTATTACATTATATATAACCTATATACTTATTAGTTAACAGTTTGTTCCCAAAGGGTTCAGCTGTATTTCATTTTTAAAAAGTTACCTATAACAAGAGGGACACACAGCCTGTATGTAACACCAGCATTAGATAAAAATGAAGCTCAATCTTTAACTATATGGTTATCTAGGGTGTGGACTGACATACAAATAGACAAACTGACAGACATGCACATGGATGCTGCATTGACTTCTATGTCCAGCTTCTATCAAGGCATCATGACATAACTGATGAACGAAAATAGTCTATTTATGATGGAAAATATCATAGAACTTCAAAGTCTCAAAAGCTGTCAAATATATGGCATTGTGACAGTGTGAATTTTTTCACGCTAACTTTACCTTTCATAGAGCTGTCTGAGGTTATGTGACATGGCAGAACTGGATAGATGGCTTGGTCCCAACAATTTTCACAATCTGGTGAGGTGGATATGGTTACAGTGTCATCGAGGTGAAGGTCAAACCACAAAGCTATACAATCCAGCCTGCCCTGATGCTTCACTGTGAAATTTGCCACAAGGTCCATGCCTGAGTCCAGTCTCCTCAATTCCTGCAAACAAATGATGGTGTTTATTCAAAAATAGGTGCATCTAGGATTCATTTATATACAAACTCAGGATTATATCCATATCTACTCAGAACTAAGTGTATTACTGTCAATGTACAAACATTGGAAATTCTAAAATAGTTTATTTTCATTCTGGCAAAATGCTTTCAAGAGGAGAAGACCAACCAAAATACTAGGTCTCAAACTACAGATACATCATGGCAGTAAAAACGTGTACCAATAATACCAAGCTCTCGGTTTTTTTAATCTTTATCTACAACACTTACAGGGAAAACTGCTGAAATTTATGTACCAAAAGGACATTCAGACTTGAAGTTACACATAGAGCTATTTAACATAATGCGGCATTATGATTAATCAAAATAATTAAAGACTGGTTAGAAAAGCCAACCAAGTATTCAATTATAATTTTCAATACACAGTTATTAAAGAGTTTAGTTTTTCTTTGGAAAATTTTGTTTATGCATTTAATTTTAACCTTTTCACTGCATTGCAACCCAACATGCTTCATGATAGACCATTCCCGACATGTTATTCCTGGTCACTGATTTTTTGTATGAAAACCTGGTGACAATTCTGAGAATTTGGGGACTTAATGTAACAATTCCAACAATATTAAACTTTTCCCTGAAAAATAAAGCAATTATCTCCAACCAATTAAAACTGATTACTGATTTTTAAACGTCAATAAATTCCCAACACTAACAAACAGCAAAGGGCTGAAAGAAAAGGATGATGCTAATTACCATATATATTTGTTTATAACTTAGGTCCAACTCTAAACAACATAGACCCTGAACTGCCATCACATAAGATCAGAGTCTATATTGTTTTTTTCTAGTGATTTCTCCTAACAAACTGCACAGACTATGACAGAAGTTTTGGGTCTATGCAGTTTATGGTTTGACCAAACTTATAAGTATACATAACAAATGGGTTATTTTTACAAAATTTATCTATTTGTTTTACTGCACTGGCTTCTCCAAGAATGTAATATTCTACATTTATATCTGATAGTAGTGGGTACGTTAAGAACCTATCTTATTTCTCTGCCTTTATTTCTGAACAGCCCATGTACAGATCCCTGTTAAGCAGAATCCCTGATGTCTTTGTTGATTATTAACTAAAAAACAAAAAAGAAGAAATGTGCTTCTACATAAAGAACAGATTTTTTGCTCTGGTTGAAAAATGAATTAACAAATAATGTATTAAAGTGATCTTTTGTGCCTCACTTGGACTCCTTAGTATTCTGTCATAAAAGAAAAAACGAACAAAATAGCAACTTCATTCATACAATAAGATCTTCCTTTGAAAGTTTCATAAAAATATGCCCCGGCGAGCTCATTTTCTCAGCAAGAAGTGTAACTTATTTTGACGTGTTCATACAATACTTAAATAGATTGTACTTCAAAGCCCCCATCCCCATTCTGGCCTTTTGTTGGGATTCCACTAATATGATATTTGGATCTACTCTACGATTGATGCAGCCCACCATTTAAGAAAACCATATATGTTGATTTTACTGAAATAATACACACGTCATGAATTGAGAGTAATGAGTATGGTTCTTGTACTACAGTCATCCACGTCTACAGCTGTCACACATGGGAAAAGGTCAAAGTGGCTTTTGTATACAGGTGACCTTTGAAGGCTGGTTCAGTTCTCAAAACTTGGTTCATAACAAATGCATGTACCCTGTACCAAATGGCATTAGCATTATAATTTGTAGTAGTATCATTGTTATTATTTGGCATGTATTATTATTATTATTTGCAGTAGCAGTATACTATCAAGATACATATATTTAGTGTAGCTTTTTAACAAAAACAAAAATAAACAAAAATAAAATAAAAAGTTCCACTCAAGATTATTGTATCCTCATTCTAATCCCTCATGTACATTACATCATCACTGACTCTCCCATCATTGTCACATGTGTGGAAGTTTTGATAAATTTTATGCAGTTCATTAACTTGCATCCAAACTTTACCTATAAGCGGGAAACACAGGACTGACTATTTTTCAGGCCAGTTGGTATAATTAGGCATGAAAACAGGTGTTCAAACTTCAAACAACTGATGGGATCAAGCAGTTGCTCGGCTTTTATAAGAGACCTTTAATGATCGGGGAATGAAAAGAACATTCTTGCGGCTATTGATTCACATAATATACCTATATATATATATATGTATATATATATATATATATATATATATATATATATATATATATATACTATGCCTTACTCATCAAACAAAAATGTTTGATTTGCATACTTGGCACGGTCACTGCTGATATGCTCCAGTGACCGCTGAAGGCAGGGTGAAACCAATGCTTGGTTAAGAGACACATAACTGCTGACCATGGAAGACAGGTTACCACTGATTAACTGACATTTATATAGCAAATTTGTCAGGGGAAAATAGAATGGCCACTGTGACCAGATGACTGCTGAACTCAAGTGACTGTTAGGATAGGTTTTGACTGGATTTAAAAGCATGTTACATCTACAATGTTTGACTCTATGGTCACAAACTAAGTAAGAGAAAAATGCAAAACCAACAAATTTTGTAAAACTTAAACAATTTAATTATCAAAGTTAAAAGTTAAAATGTGAGATGAACTTAAAATACTATGATGTGAATCCAAACTAATCCTTATAAAGGTTTATGAAAGTCCTATATGAATGAAAAGTTGCTTATAAATTTCAAAACCAGAAATGTAATGGTCCTACAAGAACCGTGATGTTGTTAAGACGGCATTATCCAGAATTCCTTCAAAGAATTTATAACAGTTCCAGAATAATATTACAGTACAAATAATGAGCACTTTCTATTTCCACTGAGCAGTCCATACAAATGTTCTTCCTCTTGAATAATATCTCACTACATCATAAAACATGTATGCAGACTTACAACAGGAACAAGATAAGTGATAATGACTCCAAATCAGAATGAAACTGATTGCTTAATTCTCAACTTACGTATACTGTATATTGTTACTGTATTTCACAACAGACCCCATCTGACAAAATACACTACTCATTTTACATTGATTTGGCCTATTCATGTGATCTAGCCCAACCAACAGGAAGTTGCAAAATGTTGAAACCCATCAGCCGCTGAAATATTAAGTCAAAGGCAACGTTTAAGTCTTATTATTAAGATTATTATTAATAACTGTCAACACATACATAAACATCTCTTTATTGATCCTGTGTAACTACTATGCTCTTATGATACTTGGGTCACACAGGCAATTCTAACTTAAGATATTCTGTACAGTTACAGCCATGCATAAAATTATAAAAATTAGATAAAATCATGTACCAGGAGTTACAAAAAATATACATGTACATAACATTAAATAACAACAACATATTTATGTAAAGAAGCTAAACACCTAAAGACTACAACTATAGATAAAATGCACACTGAACAGAACTAATAATACATACGCCTGCCACAATGTATCAGTATTACACAAAGTACATGTATACCTGAAGATTACAAAAGTTAACCTGGAGCAGAGTCACAACATCAGTCAGCTTTCTGTATCCTCCCTTAAGACGACCAAGGTTTTCAGTGGTGTATGGATCCTCAGGGATACTTCCTGTTGAACAAACAATCTGTATGCCAGTCAAATCTAGACTTCGTAAACCTGGGTACAGGAACCTGTTAAGAAATAAAACACTATATATAAGGATTCTTTAGATTACTGCCTGTTCAGTGGCTTTATCTAATACTGACACATGTATTCTTATTGTTGCTAAATCCAACAGCCAGTATTATAAAAAGTATTGATGAACCACCAGAACTAAGATGCCATGACTGCTAATTAGCATACTATTTTCTGTAAAACTAGAGGTTTTATGTCAAAAATTGTGTCATTTTATTAGAGATGTTGTTGCTTTGAGTTTAATGCCATCTCTCACCATACGATTGGCTATACATGGTGGCTGGTATAATTGGTGGAGGAAGAACCTGTGTAAACCCCAGTAAGAACCACCAAACCAATGGAAGGTACTGGTAAGCTTTCTCACCTACCCACATTGGCTGAGCCCGAGACTCAAAACCATGTGGACAGAGGTGAGATGGCAGTAACTGGTAAAGGTGATTGCTTTAAACAACTCATCCACCTGGGGACCCACTTTATTAGAAATATATTTTCATTTGACAGTGTAAATTTGACAGAATTTTTGATAAAAAAATAATATCATGGCAATCTGTCCAAGTGTCTAACTGTTCAGTCATACAAGCCAAGTACAAAAAACCTGGGTCTATGTAGTTTACAAGGGGACCTGAGTTATATGTGAAAATATTTGGTATACAGAAAAAAATCAAAATATAATGATTACGCGTAAGAGAGGGTTCCTGCATTATTTAGTTTTTATTCTTATTTATTTATTTTTTTAGAGATATTTCCTCTCAGTTTTTTTAGCCTTAATTATGTATATTATTACGAGTCTATGCTCATAAGATAAGTAACAGAAACGGGTGAAAGACAACAATCTTTGTAAAATTTAACATATAATTTATTTCCCTAGAATACAAAGTGAAAATGAGAAAAAAGAATTTACAGTGTTATGAATTAAGTCCCAAAATAATCCAAGAATTACAGACACACGTCCTCGTAATTTAAAGTCCTGAATAAAACTCAGTACAAGTCCCGAAGAAATCCAAAAACTGAAGGCGATGACTTGTCTGTTATAGCTTATAGAGTGTTGATGTGTCAAGTCTTCTGTTGAATCACAGTAATATAATTCCAATTTTGAATTCAGTATAAATTCCAGTGAATGTCTTTATCCAAGAATTTTATCTGAGCACTTTTGTATTTCCAGAGAAAATAAACACTTGAATTCAATAATTTGAAGAAAATAAAATTCAGGCCAACTGGTCACAACATAATACAACTTGAAAGTGCTAGATGTTAAAGCATAAATGACCAAGTCCTCACAATCACAAGATTATATTAAGCCCATACACAGAGAGAATAATTTAGTTATCTAGTAATTGTTGACATAAAATGAAATACAAAAATTCAGTCAGTTAAAGCAGAAATAAACTCAATTTTGGACAAGGTCAAGTCCAGCATAGCAATGTTATATTACAATAACATGTAATGAAATAAAAACAAATTTTAAAACTGACAAACAAACAAACAATTAAATTAAATATACATAACAGTATGAATTCTTGTTGAGGGTGTCTGCTACGTAGCTATTTATAAAAGGGGATTCTCCATCAGCAGCATAATAGCTACGTCAACATCAAACAAATAATTCTACCAACGGTAGGTGATCTAAGGTGTTGCCCCCCCCCCAGCAATCTTACGCTACTTTATGTTGTATTTTAGCACGCAGACTGGGTCCTGAACCACTGCCTCCTTATATTTATCAATGGAGAGTCGCTGAAACATCTGATGTGAACTGTAGATAGTTTGGTTCAACTGAAAGGGCATGAAACTCACTGACCCTGCATGCTGATAGTAGGGCTGTCAGGAAAAATGCTTTGTACAACTGATTAAATGCTTGAAATGATTTAACTAAGCCATGTGAGTACCCACAAGAAATTCCACTTGGGAAACAGGATGAGTAATTTTGGTTCTATTAAATCTGAAATCAGCTCAAAGGTCTGATGTGTCAGAGAACATCAAGCATTGCCTTTAATCATATATAGGTGCTAATGTTTTCTCCTTGAAGAGCCAGAGGAAAAAGTTATCCATTTCTGGGACTGAGGCATTCAAAGAAACAATGCTGATGCTACTGCACCAGTTCCTGAAGACCAACCATTTCCCCTCATGTACTTTCCCAGTGGAGGACCTTTCTGGTGGCTCCAAAGTGCACACACAGTTCATTGGGTGGATTGACCGTTCTGTGTGAATGGTATGGCTCATTTTTAACAATTTATTGCCTAAGATATTGAGCCTGCCCAGAATAATTCTTTTCTGGGCATGTATATTCATCTGTGAGCACAAGTGGAGAACTTCCTAAACCAGTAAACAAAGATCTTGTGATTTCACCACCACCCCCTTGTTTGAGAGGTGAACACCAATACAGAATTATCCAACATAATGATTACTACCTTTCCATCAATTTGATTCTTCCCAGAATGAAACAGCTGTTTATTATGACTTTCATTTCTATGATACTGATGTGGAGAGGCAAATTTTGTGGTCTCTTGCCACTGACAATATTAAAGCTGGGTGATACATGGGCTCCCCAACCACACAATCTGGTACTGGTACTGATAGTAACTTCAAGTTGGTGCTTCTGTAAAGGCATTCCTGCTGAAAGCCATTGTTTGGTGTGTGACTGGTACATGAAAGACACTACTTTGTTCAAGATCATGCTTTGTATCTAGACACACTGAAAAGGGATGCCATTTGGCTATCAGGGCCATTTGCAGAGGCCGCTGGGGAGAATAAAAAAAATCTGCCACCATTTGAGGAGTCAGAGAAATTGTTAAAACTCTCTTATCAAGATCCATTCCCCGCTGGAAATGAGCTCAATAATCTATGTCACACACAATAAAGGAATGCAAACAAGACTGCAATAATCCGTGTCACACACAATAAAGGAATGCAAACATGACTGCAATAAGCCGTGTCACTCATAATAAAGGAATGCAAACAAGACTGCAATAATCTATGTCACACACAATAAAGGAATGCAAATAAGATTGCAATAAGCTGTGTCACTCATAATAAAGGAATGCAAACAAGACTGCAATAATCTACGTCACACACAATAAAGGAATGCAAACAAGACTGCAATAATCTGTGTCACACAATAAAAGAATGCAAACAAAATTGCAATAATATGTGTCACATACAATAAAGGAAGGCAAACAAGACTGAGGTTTGTAAAGAACTCCATGCCAATGTGGACAAAATGCTGGGATGGAACAAAGTCTGATTTGTCCCAGTTGATCAGAAATCCTAACTGACTCAAAAGGGTGAGAAGATCGTTTCTGTCCCTGACAAGAAATAAACTTATTTTTGGAGCACATTGTCAAAATATGCTGCCAAGTAGTGACAAGATCTCCTTCAATAAAATTTATATCTTCTCTTGATTCGGATGGCAAATCCATCATGGAGGGGGAAGCTGAAAATGGTGGTGTTTGAAAAAGCAAATCCAAAGCCAATACAAAATAACTTGGATTGCTCATTCACTGTTGGGAAAGGAATCAATCTACATGGTTTGAAAATGAAGGAATCTGGCACCAATAGGAAGACTGTCTGCAAATAATTTGGGTATCAAGTCAATGTTGATTGTTTGTATGCTTAGGGAGGAGAAACCCTTATTGCCTTTACCTTTTGCCAAACAGTTTCTAAAATTAAGAATTTTGTTGCCCCTGAAATTGGAATGAGGATGAAAATGTCAGTGACTTTGCACAACACCACCATGGCATGAACAATGTTGGTAGTTGGCTCTCTGCAAAGAAAGCTTTGGAAATGCCTGGGTCATGTATTTTATCAGTCAGGAAGTCTGAAATTTCTTTCACCTTTGCTGACTGGAAGAAAATGGAAAGAAATATGTTCTTCATCTTCCAAATCCAGTGAAGCCTTGACCTTAAAGGCCTGCCTCACAGCTGATGGGGCTGGACACTCAGAAATCGGCAGCACTCTGTAAATTATTTCCAAGGCCACTTTAAAGATGTATTCCACAAGGTCCATAGTAGGATCAGCATACGGTGAAACTTCAATGTTATCCCCACACTCACTGTGGGGATTGTCATCATCAGGTATTGTCAGCATTAAACTTAAACATGCCTGAGGCAGGAATGGGGCTGTGCCTTCATCTTTATGTACTGTGTGAACTCTCCCTGGGACATAAGCGGTAAAGATTTATTCCTGTGGTTGCACTGGTGACCAGGCAAGTGCCACAGTTTGTCTTGCTGGTAAGAAATGCCGATAATCATGATGGCCAGTCAAGTTGGCTCCTGGCTGGACAGCTGTTCTGCTTATTTGCTGGGATGTTGGCTTATTTCTCCACTGGATGGCCAGCCCAACTCTTGACTCGATAACTGGTAAGGTATTTGGCTTGATGGCAGGTTGTGCAAATGCCAAATTGGATCATGAAGCAAAACAGACACATTGGCTCACTGGATCTCCATATAGCTCTGCTTGAACATTTATGACTGGCTGGTATACGGCAAGATTCAATGAAGTGATTGATTCTCAGTCACTGATTAATGAGTACGGCCGATCTGGATGCTTGAATGGCTGGACAGCAGCCAGAATGGTGTTATATGGACTTGACTGGTGGCCATACAGTTCATCCACATCCTGAATATACATGTACCAAGACTTACAGGCCCTAAGGCCAAGATCCAACATGTGGAGGGACTTATGTCCACTGGGCAGCCTAGAATAGGGAGGACAATCTCCCATATATTCCAACTCAGTACTGGAAGTATAAGAGGGATAAGGTGGAACAAATTCACCCAAGGCCATCAACTGCATCAAAGTGTCTATTATTAGTTGCCTCATTTACATCTTCGACAAAGCCTGCTGAGATGGTAAGTTTGCAAACATTTGTTCATCCATTTGCAGCTGTCCTGATGTCATGGTAGTTTCTGGTACTGTATGCACCACTTTGGGATGTGGGAGTTACCACCAACATGTCCTCCAAATTGCTGGCTTGTGATAACGTCTTAGGATGGAAACTTAAAATGTTACATTCCATTTCCCAGGACTTACACCTTCTCTCTTTAGTCTGAAGACCTCATCTTAATACCATAACCAGTAAATATTCTGACCATATCATACACACTGCATGTAGTCATAGAAAAATATTTAGTATATGCAAGACAAGTGACATGAGTGTCTTCATCATATTTTCTGCATTTTGTCGATACCTTGGTAAATTCTCTGAAAGAAAATAACGACAAAATTTTGGGGGGATTAACAACCTAAATTTTGTTACTGCAACAAAGAAACAATGCTTTTTAATTAATAAGTAAATAAAAAGCAATAGAGGATGCTCAAACAACCAACAATGGGTATTAACTATATTGTCTTGGAGTAAATTTTGTTTAAAAAACAAAGTTCACGACAGTGACAAATTCATAAAAAAGTCAGTACATTTGTTTTAAAAATGACTGCAACAATTAGTATAAACCTTTATCATCAATACTATACCAAAAGTGTTGACAGATGGTTGTGAAATCCAAAAGAAATCCAAAAGACTGATTTAGATTCCTCCAGAGGTGAACATGCAATGTGACATGTATCAGCGAAAGCAAAACGTTAGTAATCAACTGTAGCCATCTAGTGGTTTTAAGTGGAGTTAAGGGGAAGGACTGCAAAGAGTTTCTTCCATTTATCTATATTCCATATAGACAGAAACAACAAATTTTTTGTCTTTCCTTAATTGCTAGATTTGAGAGGTAGCAGAGCATCTTCCTAACATTAATGAGATCAGGGAACATATTCAAAGGAGAAATGGAAACACAACATACTGCTGACCTGAATGGTCTAACATCTAAATTTGGTCAGAATTTGGCAAAAGTTTTTTTTTGTGTTTTGCATCTACTCACTTGTTCTTTGACCTGACAGCATCACATTCAATCCCAAGGACATAAACAGTGGCAGAAGCAGGAATGATACGGCCTTGAACCTAAACATAAAACGATATAAGCAGAAATGAACCTAAACATAAATTGATGTCAGCAGAAATTATATGGCCTTGAACCTAAACATAAAATATCACAAGCAGAAATGATATGGCCTTGAACCTAAACATAACACAATGTCAGCAGGAATGATATGGCCTTGAACCTAAACATAAAACAATATAAGCAGGAATGAACCTAAGCATAAAATGAAGTAAGCAGGAATGATATGGCCTTGAACCTAAACATACAATGATGTAAGTAGAAAATATATGGCCTTAAACCTAAACATAAAATGATATAAGCAGGAATGATACGACCTTAAAACATAGGGCTGTTCCATTAAAAAATACATGGGACCCAGGGAAGGCACGTTTAAAGTGAGGTACTCACCTATAGATGCAATTTAAAATTTTGTTATCATTTTAATATGAACTATCCGAAATCAAAGTATTCTGGCATATAATTTTAAAAACTGCCTTACCTGGGTACCATGTATGTTTAAATGGAATAGCCCCAAATACACAACAATATATAGAGGAATAAACCTAAACATAAAACAATGTCAGCAGAAATGATATGGCCTTGAACCTAAACATAAAACAATGTAAGCAGGAATGATATGGCCTTGAACCTAAACATACAACAATGTAAGCAGGAATGATACGGCCTTGAACCTAAACATACAACAATGTAAGCAGGAATGATATGGCCTTGAACCTAAACATAAAACGATGTTTATCAGAGTTTGGTCTATAATGTAACCCTTTGTAATATTTACATTCTATCGACAACCAATAAAAACAATCATAAAAAGAATTTTTAGTGCGGCACACCTTACCACCAAAATTTGTTTTATCACTGAGACACTGTAAAAGTAACAACTATGAGGCTGAAAATAATGAACTCTATGCAAATTTCACCAATTTCAATACATGTTGAGAGAAAGAGCTGAAACACCAACAAAAATATCAATACTCGTTGAATGTGTTCCAATTGGATTAGAATATTCACTGATATTAATAACAGTACTAAACCCATCTTTCGTTCTTTGTTTATACTGGTATTTATTGGCACATCTCTCCTCACTTCCAGCAAAGCCACACTGAAAACAGTGTAAACTAAGTTACCTAAATCTAATGAAAAATAACATTATATTGGGGCCTACAGTACAAATGAAAAATAACATTGGGGCCTACAGTACAAATGAAAAACCAAATAAATGGAGGTTGTTTTGTTTCCTGTTTATCTTCAAACTCAGTACAAATATATATGTTCATTTTGTGTTGAAGAAGGAGAGTAAAGGGCAGAAAATCAATTATCTATTCAGTAAAATGCATGGACAATTTATAAACTTCCTTTGGGAAGCAATTTAATCACGATCAGAACAACACAGACATGTTGCCAATTGATTAATTAAATCTGAATACACTGATTACAGGTCCCTGAAATTTGTCATAAATGTATATCTCTGAAATGTCTGACGGGACTGGCTTTTTGACTGAATGCAAAATGCTCACACTGGACATTGGGGTTTCTGCCAAGTCTTAAGAAAAGTATATTTAGACTTGATAAAAAATTATTTTGGCTAAAACTCATTCACAGGTATTGACCTCATCTTAAAGGTAAGATGTTCATTGCTACAGAGGTGAAATAGCCTAGTGGTTTCTGTAAATAGTATACTGTAACCTCTGCCATGGCCTGCTACCCTGTACACAGTTCCTGGCTTCTACAAAGTTTGAGAGTTGACAACTCAATTTCTCAAGTAATGTGTTTGTGTGTGTGTGTGTGTATGCATTTTTGGATTTTTAATGTAGCTTTAACAATCTGAGTCATATTGCTATGATGTCTGCGGTGTGGCAGTGTATAGTGATGTCTAGCACTGGAGCTTCATACTGCAGACATGTAGCATCATGTACCACCCAGTCACATTATCCTGACACAGGCTGACAGTCGTAACACTAACCTCTTAATACTGAGCACCAAGCGAGGCAGCTGCTAGTACCCTTTGTACAAGTTTATGGTATGATTCAGCTGGGGACTGAACCCATGACCTCTCACATCCAAGGCAGATGCTCCAACCACTTAGGCCAACAGACCAGTCACAAGTAATGAGGGATTCTCAATAAGCAGTTAAATCACTTTTAACAAAAACCCACAGGAACAAAATAAGAAAACAATCCCTGCATAAATCTGATTATATGATGATAACCATGTTTTTATACTTATGTACAGCAAAAACAAGGACTTTTACTATGTTTCCCCAACTTTATTGTAACAGTAAAGTTTCAACCCAACTGCTACAGTCTGAATGATTTTGTTCCAAACTCATGTCAGCTGTATCTTATTGATACAAAGCTGACCTCTGCATTATTGAATTGTAAAAAAAAAAAATGATGTCAGACTGTAAACACATTAGTAATTCCATTGCTATGTAAGGACTTTAATAAAAATTGAATAAAAGACCAAATGCGAACTATACTGGAGTTTACTTTCCATGGTACAATGACTGGGTGGTGGGGAGCAGTAATGATTTGTTGGATTGACTACAGCTGCTTCTGACTGAATAATGTCCAACAATATTTCACAAATTTTTCAGGCATCTGGTTTTGTTGACTTTGATGTGACCTCTATTCTATACCATGTTCGTCATCAACATGCTGCATTACAAAGGGCACATCCTTTTAGTATCTATATCTTTCTGTGCATCTACCATCTCATTTCTATAATGGCAAAAGTATAAACAAAATAAATCGGCATTTATTATCAGTCAAAAAACAAACCAGCCCTCATTAAAAGATTCATATAATAATAATGAGGACATTGTATAGCACCTAATCTTTAAAAGCTCTAAGTGCCTTACAACATTAGACAAACATATATAATGATACAAAAAACAAACACGATGAAATTAGAAAACAGAAAACATGCTGAAAATATTTAAGGTCAGGATACATTATTAGGTCTTTAAGTCTGTTCTTGCAGTCAAAATGGGTGAGTTTTAAGAGCGCTCTTGAATGAGATCACTGTGTCTTTGTGTCGAAGTTCAGTGGGCAATTAGTTTCATGTTGCTGGGCCCTGGTATGCAAAAGAACATTGTCCATATGACTTCATTTTCATAGTGGGAATAATGAGAATAGGACTGTCAGAAGAAGATCGTAAGTCTTGCTGGTGTGTACGCATGGACACGGTCGGTTAGTTATGTTGGACTGGAGCCCGTCAGTGAAACGTAGCACAGAGAACAAATTTTGTGTTTGATTCTGGATTGTATGGATAGCCAGTGTAGGGTACAGAGCAGGAGGAGGTGTGCTCTGATTGTGGTAATCTAAGGATGATCTGAGCAGCTGTGTTTTGAACTTTTAGAAGTTTCTGGAGTAGATATTGAGATGAACCAGACAGAATTGAGTTACAATAGTCCAGTCTTGAAAGTACTAAGGAACGCACAAGTATTTTAGTGGCATCAACTGAAAGATAATTGCAAATGGAGCTGATGCATCTCAGCTCAAGATATGCAGCCTTGCATATGTTCATGACATGTTGGTGCAATGAGAGAGTACTGTCAAGAGTAACACCTAGGTTTCGTACCGCCTGTGTGAATTTAATGTTGTTGTTGCTGATATTTATTGTTTGAGGTAAAGGATGTGAATGAAAAAGTATTTGTGTTGTGATCAGAATGGCTTCTGTTTTATCGTCATTCGTCTGCAGCTTGTTACATGTCATCCATGATTTCACATCAGAAATGTACCTCTCTACACCTTGGATGGTAGCATCAACTGCAGTTGGGTGGCTAGATTTGTATATTTGGGTGTCATCAGCATACAATTGGTGAGACACTGGATGATGATCTATGACACTTGAGAGTGGCTGAGTGTAAAGAATGAAGAGAACAGGTCCAAAACAGACCCCTGTGGAACACCACAACATAGATCAACTGGGCTGGAGTGCATTCCATTTGCAGATGCAATTTGTGTCCTGTTGATCAAGTAGGTCTTGCACCACAGTAAGGCTGTATTGTGAATGCCAAATAAATGCTGGAGACGGTGAAGTAATATATCATGGTCTATTGTGTCAAATGCTGCAGACAAGTCAAGGAGGGTGAGGACTGTAATCTTTCCATGATCCAAAGCAGAGAGAAGGTCATTAACTACTTTCAGAATAGTAGTTTCAGTACTGTGGCAAGGGCAATATGCAGACTGTACATTGCTAAAAAGACTGTTTGAATTCAGATGAGATACAAGTTGGGATACAACAACTTTTTCTAAGATTTTCGACATGAATGGGAGATTAGAAACTGGGCAGTAGTTCTTTAAATCATTATGGTTGAGTGTTGGTTTCTTCAGCAGAGGCTTTACAATGGCAGTTTTGAAAAATGATGGAAATTACCTGGATGAGAGAGAGGTGTTAATAACATCAGTTAGTGAAGGCAATATTGGATCTAACCACTCAAGCAGCAGAGATGTCTGAATCGGATACGTTCACTTGACTTAGGTGCATTCTTCATCACAATTGTATGTACTAAATCCATTGAGACAGGTTCAAATGCTGCTAATGGCTGCCACTGAAATTCTCTACTGCAACTGTATGGTGATGACAAGTCAACTGAAATTGTGTTGTCAAGCTTATCTCTAATGGTTTGTACTTTGTCACGGAAGAAATCTGCAAACAGGTCCAGAAGGTCGACTGGAGAGAAGGTAGTTGGAAGTGGTGTACATTTGTTCCTTGACATTAGCTTGTTAGTAATCTTGAATAGCTCTTTGCAGCTGGAACTTTCCATGATCTTAGAACTGTAGTGGGCTGATTTCACTGCATGGACTATGTGACATTCTTCTTAGTGGCTTCAAAGATTTGCTTATGAATAGTGAGTCTGGTGGAAAGCCAAAGCCTCTCAGCTTTATGGCAGTCTCTTTTAGCAATGCGAAGCTGGTCCCTAACACTGCTATACCATGGAGAACACTTTTTAATTGATACTCTGCACTTGGTTGCTGGGGCATGTTTGTCAAGCAATGAATGCAGACAGTTATCAAGTTGTTCTGCTGTAGGTTGTAACCCAGTTGTTAGGTTTGCTTGGATGTCATGCATCAATTGGGTTCTATTTACCATACAGAGGTTTCTCTTAGTAACAAATAAAGGTGGAGGGTTAGGGACTGATAGGTCAAGATGGCATATAATGCAGAGGTGATCTGATGCAAGTTCATGGGACACCAAGGAGGACTGTAGAATATTATCATCAGGTCCATGAAGAATCCAGTCTAAAATGTGACCATGTTTACAGGTGAGTTTGCTAACTGACTGTCTGAGGTTGAAAACGTGAATGGAATCTAGGAGTTTTGATGCGTATGGGTTTCCAGGCCATATACAGTGGTCCTCCTCTTATATGACCATCCCTTCTGCACAGGGAAAGTGCCCATATACGACAGGTGGCCTTTCCAGAGAGGGACTGTATTTGTTAGAAGTATATGTATATGTATATAGTAAGAAATCTACATATAACTTAAACCATTTAATATATTCATTTAAAAATAGCATTAATTATTAAAAAGTTCTTCTTGTCTTAAGAACAGATTCATTTCAAGGTAACATAAATTAATAGTTCTTATTCTTAAGTGTGAAATGTGAGTGAGGTATTTTAGGCATGTGCACTGCAAACCATTCAAAAACGTTATTTAAATCTTGGTACATTCATTGCATGGCATTTAAAATAATTCTCTTTCCATTTACTCCATTTTCCCAAGTGATTTTTTGGGCACAAACTTTGAACTCTCCCCACTGTCATCAAGTCGAATAACTTTAACTTTTCTTCTAAAGTATTAATTCTAATTCTCCATTTACGTGATGACATGTTAAAGTTTTGTAATGATTTATTCCTATGTTGCTAACTGTACAGTATCACAATTTAATTATGCAGACGAAACTTTTGATCAGTAGATGAAATGTATTGTTTAAGAAGGAAGTGATACATGTACTGTCATGTGGTCTTTGTCTGGTACCCTGTTTTGCTCAAGGTTAATTTCTTTCTGTGTGTTAATCCACAAAATCTATATTTAACCAATGCTGACTGTGTTATGATCTAGACATCTACCTATAGTAGTAAACATCAAAGATAAAAACTCAACTGTTGTGTGAAGCTCAAAACTCTATCAAACCATTGCTGAACCCATTACATGTAAACGTGGGCATTAATGATACAGGACTAACCTTAGTGATACTTGTACTTTAGCCAACACTTCTTTCAGTAACAAAAACATGACATTGGGAAAGATAATTGGATTACTTACTTTACCATATGAATTAAATATTGGTTCTGGACAAATATTAATAATAAAAAGTGGTTACCTGAGAAGGGTAAATTTCATATTTTTGCACTAATATGTTGGCCACTGGTTGCATTAGAAGGGTGGCCTTTCTTGAGGGGTACTTCTGAACACAAACTCATCAGTGCCAAAGAATTCTGGACATAAAACGTGGGTGGACGCTGGTCAGGGGGCCATTCATGAGGGCGATCAATGTACATTACATGCATATAAGCTCATTACAAATTAAACTGAAACTGATATAACTTTTGACATCATGAAAATTAGTTTAGAGGCATTTAGTTTCACTGATACTTTCCATGCAACAGCTCAACTTACCCCCTCATTTATCTCCCCTTGACCATCCAGCAATTCCTCTACAGCATGAAGCAGAGTAGATACTACATGTTCTCCAAACAGCCCTGCATCGAAGATTTCAGTTACCAGCAAGGAGACTCTGTAAATATATACGTAAAAATATTCTGTAAGAAATAACAAGCCAACAATGAAGATTAACAAACACTAAAGTTGATTTTAACACAAATCTAATACTAAATAATTGTCATCAAATTAATGCTAATTGTATTGGCACTTGTTTATAGTGCATCTAACTGCAAATGACACAAACCAAGATCTAATGTCCCTTAATTTAGTGGCAGATCAAAATCTCCAACTACTTGAAATTATCCATAGAATAAACAGTATGGTCCATGATCTACTTGTGCATTATGAGATAGGAGAGCTATGTTTATGTTGTTTGTGGTCGTCTAAATGTTAACACAAACAAAGCAAATATGGTATGGTTTGGTACCTGTGTGGAATGTCTTTGGGTATTTTCAGCTCTGTGGAGGACTTTCTGAGGAGGCAAACCTTGTCTGCACTCCCATCTGCCTTCAGAACATCCTGGGCCACTTCATACATCACGGTGGATTGCTCACAGGCATACACAGCACTGGCTCCTGCATGAACAGCAAACAGACTGGAATAAAATAAATATCTAAATTATAAATGACTCTGCTGAGTAGCTTGTGGAAAGTGAAAGTTTTTGTTTTCTATAATTAATTTTTTTTCCCCCAAGACTTTCAGATTTTTCAAATCTGGTCCACAATTTTTTTTTCTTGCTTCCTGGATGAGGGTGATCCTGATCTTCCATTTCCAAAATCATAGAAACCTCTGTGCAGACAACAGGGAGTCGTTCAGGATTCTAAATTTCAGGTGAAGCACCTATTCCATCCTGTCTGAATAAGGTGATGCGATGGGAATTTGAGGAGAAGTGAGACAGTGGACAAATCTGTAATGCCATGGTAAGTTTGTCAACAACTGGTGATTTACTGGCTCTATAAGTTATATAATATTAACCTAATATGTTGGTAGCAAAGTGAAAACTGTACAGAATGATTTTAAAACCAATAAACACATTCTGTAACTAAATACAATACAAAATTTGCTCTTCAGGGCAGCATATCCAATTAAGGAGAGTGTGTAAGTATATGTAGACCCTGATTCATGACAAGATTATAATAATTTCAATTTACTTGGTGAACTTAACTGAAATTTCACAAATACTAATCAAACTGACTCTCTGATTGAATAATACCACCACCACTATGCCTCCTTTGGTGTGACCCCACAAGACATGAAGCAATCATTTTTTTAATGTTATGGAGTAATAAAATGTACGTGAAAATTAAGTAGATTCAAACCAGAAACCATAATTATACTCCTTTAGCCATCCCAAGTCAGAGGCATTAAGTACAGTGTTTATACCCCTTCCACCATCAAGTCATTCCCAGTGACTGGTGTCAAGGACAGTGTTTATGCTCACCCATCTAGCTATTCCCAGTCATAGCTGTTAAGTACAGTATTTAATAAAGTTGGAAGCCAGAGTAATCATTTAGTAAAAACTTGACCATGAAAACTTGAAAAGTCACCTATGACTGTAGTCAAGACAAACATTCTTTCACATGTGTGTTTGTGTGATTTAGATTTTTAACATAGCTTTAACGATTTTAGTCATATTGCCACAACGTCTGCAGTGTGGCAGTGTATAGTGATGTCTAGCACTGTGGCATCATGCCAGTCATACAGCATCATGTCCCACCCAGTCACATTATCCTAACACCAAGCTGACCAGTCCTAACACTAACCTCTTTATGCTGTACACCAAATGAGGCAGCTACTAGTACCATTTTTACAAGTCTATGGCATGACTCTTCTAGGGTTTGAACCCATGACCTCCTGCATCCGGGGTGCATGCTCTAACCACTTATGCCACCAGAGCAGTCTCTCACACTATAAACCATTCTTCCACCACATTCAAAGTCTTGCATCTTCAATAAAAACAAGCTTCTCAATGCTCTACTATAAAAAAGTACATATTTAGTAAATTATGTTTCTCTGATAATACTTACCTGATCACATTAAATTAGAATAACTTTGTTTGCTACCTCAGAAGCCAGCCCTCCTGGAAAGATTGAAAGCTGTCATTTTGCCTCTATATTACTAACAGAGGGAAGCAACTTGTGCAGGTTAACTCCCCTTTCTATCCACTAGGTGGCTACCATTATATCCAGTTTAAAATAGTTCTTTTTTACTTGAGCAACACCTTAAAGGATCTTTACATTGTGGGGAAGTGTGGGATTAAATTATGGTAATGTGATCAGGTACACATTATTGGCAAAACACATTTTACTAACAAATTTGCTTTCCCTGTCAAATACATTACCTGATCATATTACATTAGGAGAATAGGTAAGAGGAGGAGGAAATGCTGAGCATCCTACCTCTACGTGTGCCACCTAGTAAGAGCATGCTTGCTCTACTAAAAGGATAAACTTCTCCTACTGCCAGAGTAGCACAACAAGAGACAAGTTGTTTATATACATACATGGGAGTTCCCTCTTGGAATCCATACTTGACTGTCTCACCATCAAAAGTTTCTCAGGCAAATCAGTGAAAGTAGCAAATTCTGAGTCAAGGTTTTTCTTTCATGAATGGGGAGTGGTCACAGTCTGTGCAGCTACCACCAACATTGGGTTGAGATTCAGTTCTCTCTTTAGCAATGCCATATCATGCAAATGGAAACTAGAATAGGCAAACTTGGCATGCCTGTCAGCTGACTCTGTTGTGTCTTCAGTTGAGATATTATACTCAAGGCCAGGCTCATGTAGTTTGTTTGTATTTCATGAGCTGAAATCTTTATCGTGTACCTGTGAGATTTCAGAGAAATGACTCCCTATAGTGGCCAGCACTGGTGGGTCATGTCTTGTGTTAATGTCTTAGAGCAGAAGGAAAAGTCTTTCACAGTTGATGAAGATACTGTCTGTGCATCTACGGTAAAATCTGATGGTACATACCAGGCTGATATGATACATCTACAGTAAAATCTGATGGTACATACCAGGCTGATATGATACATCTACAGTAAAATCTGATGGTACATACCAGGCTGATATGATACATCTACAGTAAAATCTGACGGTACATACCAGGCTGATATGATACATCTACAGTAAAATCTGACGGTACATACCAGGCTGATATGATACATCTACAGTAAAATCTGACGGTACATACCAGGCTGATATGATACATCTACAGTAAAATCTGATGGTACATACCAGGCTGATATGATACATCTACAGTAAAATCTGATGGTACATACCAGGCTGATATGATACATCTACAGTAAAATCTGATGGTACATACCAGGCTGATATGATACATCTACAGTAAAATCTGATGGTACATACCAGGGGTCAAGCTAGACTTGAATTTTAGGGAGAAGTGACTTCTCCTTTTGGGCAGAACAGGGAGAAGTGAGAGCTCAACAGGGGGAAGTGGATGCGAAGCAAGAAATGCAATATATATATATATATATATATATATATATATATATATATATATATATATATATATATAATGTGTGTTCTCTTATTTGAATTCATATTTGCATTTAACACTGGATTTAAGCAATACTTTATTTTCTAGTAGAAAATTTTCTTAATTATTTTGGCCATATGACTCTAAAAGAGAATAATATAAACTGCATTGTAACAAAAATTTAACTGAGTAACTAGATTACATTATTGTAAATGAAAGTTGGTAAAAATGCTTAATCAACTACCCTTAATCAATTTTTTTATATTTTTGGATTTATTTTTTTAAAAATACTTTTTAAAAGTTCACAAAAATGGCACTTTCAAAGATTTCTAAATGCATTTGACACAACCCCTGTACCATGTACATGAAGGCAAATGCACAAGTGTCCTCATTTCTTTGTTGCGGATAAAACATTACCATAACTATTCATACACAACACACTAAAATGCATAAAATTACAGACATTGCTCATTTATAGATGGTATATGAACTAAACCCTCTTTCCAACCGAATCAACACAGACGTGAGTGCATCTATTTTTTGAAAGGAGGGGTTTCGTAATGTAATCACTCACTTTATATAGTTTCTATACAACAGTCCGTGATAGGATTGCAAGTTTATGGTTTATTTATTTGTCTATGTACTTGATTTAATTTTAGGTATTGATTAAATATTATCTGCTTCACAGCTTTTTTCTGTATTTTGACAAATATGAGTCACGTCAGAAAACAACTTTGACCTTACAACGCTTCTCGCGAATTCCACAACATAGCATTGTCTCATATGTTTCTGACCTATATAATTGCATTTTAAAGTTAAATAACATAATACCTAGGCTTTGCTTTCTATGAATTGTATATTTTTCTGTATATATTTGCTCGATGATTTACGAAAACAGACAATCTAATAAACTGGTACTTTCCAGACATAGCAATGTCTGCCATTTTTTCCCTGTTACTGGTACACTTACAGTTTCAATCTAATTTTATGACGAAGTAGTGTACAAAGGCAGTTAAAATATCCAGATCATCGATTTTATTCTTAAAACACAAACTGCTATATACATACTATTGTTAAAGTTTCGAAACACAAGTTTGTATGTTTTTGTCATCGAAGGATAACATGAGTAAATCGGGTAGTGATAGGGGCCTTAGTTGCCAACTCAGGAAATGGTTACTGATCAATCAGCTATCAAAACACATGCCTGTGAATGTGCAAGAGGTTGTTTGTCAGTGTAATTGATATCAAAACTAGGCCTAGCTACTGATGGCTTGAAGAACACCTTTCGCTACAACACAATACTAGAATAAACCTGCCTAAGGCAAGGGGGCATCTCAAAAGGTATAATTTGTCAATGTACCTCTAAACAAATCGCAGGGCGAAGTTGTTTTCGCTTTCCTAACAGAAGAAGGCGAAGTTTACATTTTTTAGGTGACTTAATCGCCCACTTCGCCTGGTAGCGTGACCCCTGAATACTCTTTTGATCTTTGTGATTTCTTAGCAATCTTAAAGGAAATGTTACTTTTCATTATTGTGGAAAACGAATTTGTATTTCTATGTGTGTGTCTCTCAATCTCTGTCTGTCTGTCAGTCTTACTTAGTTTTACAGATGATGCGATGATGTGAAAGGAAACTGTATCTACCCCAACAGGTTTGTACAATAATAGATTTAAAGTTTTTAAAATTGTTTCTTTCAGCTGATTCAAGCTAACATTTCTTTTAATATCGTAAGTATTGGAAAATGTTTTGCTTTGGTGGCTACTCGAATTAAGTCAGAGGAATCTTCGTTATGGTTGTAATATTGAATCACCTGTGAAAAAGTAGTTGCCACATTGATCACATATCACCCAAACCCAGACACCTTATTTTAGTGTTATTTTTGTTCTTTCTTAGGCAGAACCTTTTGTCCAGGTGAGGAGAACTGCCGACAAAAATGGTGCTCCCCTAGTGGATGGGAAGTACCTAGAAGGATATTGTATTGACCTGGCCAAAAAAGTGCAGGAGCAATGTTCTACGCCATTTGAGTATACTTTCCAAATGGTAAAAGACAGTGCCTATGGAAACTGGGACAAGGATACAGGCACATGGAATGGAATGATAGGTGAATTGATTAATGGGGTAATTATGATTATTTTATCGCATCAATATCTATTTCATAATTTGCACATATTTTATATCTTCCCATCAGTCATATTATTTCCCCAACTTCTTTTGAAGTTTAAGAACCTGAAGCAGACTTGAATTTCATTCTGCTAGACTGCTCAAGTTCAGACTAAAATTTATATAAAATATATATATAAGAGAAAGGTGGAAAAGAGAAATGCAAATGTACACTGAGCAGAGTGGAAAATGCTCTCCATGTATCCTAAAGGCAAATGTTTGATAACAGTAACATAAGTTTTAATACGAAGTAATTTTATCAAACAGATCAGAGAATATTTAATTCATACTCTACAGAGATTCAAACCCAGGGTCTTCAGGTTATTGTACCCATCGCCTTGTCTGCATGTACTAACACCCATACCCTCTATACCTGTTAGTTGTTATGAATAATCTGCTATCCCATAAATGAATGACTGGTCATTTTTGAAGAAAACCATATCCGTGGCATTGAATGTTGACTGTTTTGCAGTTTCTCCTTCGAATACGTTCCCCAATCACATTATGTTAAGAATATTAGCCTGCTACCTTGCGAATCCAGCCCTACTAAAAGATGAAAAGTCATCTTTCCCTGTCTATATCAATAGACAAAGGGCAATAACTCTAGGTGTTGCCAGTTTTTAGTTTTGCAACTGTAGACTACACATCATACAATTCATCCTCCAACAATCCAGCCCTTTCTGTGTTCTTATGGGCCCATCAAACGTTTATTTTGAAATAACTGTGTGGATTTATCGATCTACTGCAGGTTGTATGCTTTATTTTACAATTTCTGCCAATATTTGAGTGATTTGTTACTTTTCGGGACTTCATCTTGTAAGACCACTATCTCACCACGCTATTGTTGACCTCATACAAGGTTATTATGAGTTAGCGTACCTTTATTTGCTTACTCCATCCATTACGGAGCCCTTATTAGCGAAATTCTGAAGTGCTGCTTGATAATTATGCTGAGTTTATTTATATTTCACGTTGTTTTGAATTATGGTTAATTATTAACTAAGCATTGTGCATAAGTTTATAACAAGGCCATAGGTTTCTGATATGACACTTTCACTGCTCTGTTAGCTATGACTTTGTTTTAGCAACCTAGTAATTTCAACACATTACCAGTCACTGCTTTAGTTGGTGTTGTTTTTGGTTGGTGTCGTTTCAGCAGAATGTCAATTTAAATGATTTATATTCATGGAAGTCTACCATGACTCGTTTTGTTTATACGATGTATACAATGTTTCTGATATGCAGTGTCTGTTATATGTAGTTATTGGAAGTCTGGGATTCTGTTTTAGGTAATTAGTCATTTAATGATTTGACAATTTATGCTCGTAGCTACTTAGTCACATATGAATTTGCTAGGCTATGCTTTGTTTTCTCTTCTTGTGTCATTTCAGGAGGAATGTTTACTATACGAATGAAATGCACGTTCACAGTGATCCTCCTTTCGGCATTGAAGGGGAGGAAAGACATAAATCAAGGAAGATAACCTAGGTTCGTTGTTGATGATACCCTTTCATTCAGTAGTATTCCCCAATTTTAGGCAGCCCATGAAGCGTCAAGTCCCCCGCATGTCGAAGCATGGCCTTCAGGCCTGTAAGTCCAGGTACATGGGGTTCATGCCGGATCAATTGGATCCAACTCTTATGCCATACAGTTACCGGCTGGCCCGCCATCACCGACATCGCCAACCCTCTAGTTGACACCGGCAGCACAGCCAACAACGGCAGTCCAGCAGACAGTCCCAGCATGGGGACCTTTTCTTCTTCGAATACGTTACCCAATCACAGTACCTCAGGAGAACTACCACTACCTCGCAAATCCAGCCCTAAAGTTGTCTGCCGACCTATTTGGCGGTCGGTCAGAGTGATCTCCCCTTTCCTATTAGACTTGGCAGCATAGTGTAAGAATATTGCTGTTATTACTTCCGCTCGTGTCAGGAAGCACACTCTCGTCACGAGAGACCTCACAAAAGCCAGAAACTACATGGAAGATGTACCACTGTGAGTTGTTGGAGATTTTCACTTCTATGGAAAGTATACTTCGTCTTTATTTACAACTTTATCTCTCTGTCACGACAAATTCTGCCTTTACAAGTTGCCACACTTTCTTGTCACACATATAGGTATTTGCACATGGAGCCTAAGTGACTTCACAGTCAATTGGTGCTATACATATTTATACGTGCAAGTCTCTAGTGCTCATATAACTCCTATATATGTGCAATTCCTTTATAAATGGGTATATTATTGGCGAGTTCCTATCCAAGGCTTTCATAGAGTCTGTGCACTAACTTTAATGTATTTCTGGTAAGGGCGGTCTCTGTGGCTTTTTCCTTACAAGTATTGCCTCATAATGGATTTTGTTGCAGCTACTGTGTACGTGTGTATAACAGTGCTATGGTTCCCGTTTGAGGTTTTTTTTATGTGTAATGTAGACACTCTGGTACATTTCTGTATTTCTTCTGTTCTGGTTGGACAAGTACAGTTCAGCGCTCTATACATGGTTTATTCAGTAAGGCCCTGTGCATGCATGTTTCTGTAGTTGACCCTTGAGTTTTTATATGCATAAACTTAATCATATTTATTGAGCACTTAGTAGCTCTCATGTGTAGCACGTGCGACTTCATAGGTTAGGTTCAAGCTAAATATTTACATGTGTGCATGTCTTTATGCTCTAAAGAACTCCTTATATATGTATAATTCTGTCCTTTCTTGTATATAAAGGTGAGTTCTTTTACCACAGTATTTTTAGCCTTGGAACACCATGCTTCAGTGATTCTACCTGTACAGGCTGTCCTTGACCTTACCTACAGGTAAGCGTTTTAATTGAAATCGTCTATCACTTTTTCCAGATAACCATTTGGTATAGCTATGCGCCCACACCGTATTCAAACATCACATGTGTACGCACAGAGGTTTATAAACAGGTGGTATTGTCATTAAATTTTTCCTGTATGCGTCCTTACTTTATTAGACTGATCAATTTCTGGGTCACCCTTTTAATGATTTAGCTCTGCACGGACATGCGTTCTAAGACAGTTGCAGGGCTACAGCTTTATCCATTTTTTTCAGTTTTGTCTTACAGATTAGGACCATTGGCAAAGTGCAAACAACATAGAAGTCGGACCAAAAACGTCACCAGTCTGCATGCTGATATTTCCTCAGTGTGAATCTTTGTGGGAACAAGGGAGATAATTCAACTTACCTTTTAGCCACAAAGCGCCAGACATTGACACGCTCGGAAACAGCTTGGAAACAGCTAACAAACAACCAAATTCCCTCTCATTTAGCAGACATATGGACAGGTTACATGGAACAAATATACCATAACCTGTCCCAACTGCTTATCCTAAAAAAATATCCTCCTCACACTGATGGCTTATTTCCGTTGCAGCTGGCCTGGGCCATATACTAGGGATCATGAATGGACAAACATCAATATTACTGACTCAATCAATAACAGTCTGGGCTTCTAGTACATTGAACCCGACTTTTGAAGACGTGCAGGGACCAGTCTAAATGCAACCTCGTGATACTCATTCAGCATGATACCACGAGTAGATGCTCACGCCTCAACAGATGTTGCTTCACAATATCTCTGTACTTTATCATGAGAAGAGACTCTTTACTCAGTGCTTGTCTTGAAGCCATGGTTTCTAATTCAGGGCGTTCTACGAGTTTAGTGAGCGACAGACCTCGTCCCTGTTCGACAGGTAAGTCTTATGTGTTACAGGGGACATAGCCACACTCCACACAACCAAGATGATGTTGCTTGTTCTAACAGTACCATCATCTATTCTACCCTACACGAGGGCATGGGAAGATTCTGCCTTCTGAACCTTCATTGAGGATGTTTTTCTGCACCACAACATTGTCCTTCTCCTCTAACTCCATCAACATCATGTTGTTGGACCTTTGTTCTTTCAGGCTATATTCCAACTGATGGAATATAGCTTATCTTCTCCCACTCAGAATACCTCAGGGCATGCATGGGAGTCAATCTTAAGCTAACAGCATGGCCTTTATCCTCTACTTTCTGTTTAACATCCTGATGGATGAAGTACGCTAACAAGTCATCAAGGAGACACATTTCCCTCACTTCCGCAACCACAGCATTGATACAGGGATAGTATGGGGAATCAACAAAGGACCTAAGGGCCATTCATAGAACACTAACCTCTGAAATCCGTCCTATGGACACTCCAACAATTTCGTACCATGTGGATATAACATCGAGACGGTTCTATAGTTCATTTCACACCTATTTCCTGGTCCCAACGGCAAACAACTCTCTACGTCTGGTTATCGGCCCAATCACCCTCAATCCATTTATCCACGCCCCTTGATTCCCACTGGAAATACCACCGCACATTTCAACAATATCCATGAGGGAGACTTTGCCATCGCTGTGGATTTAGATGGCGCATACCTTCATATCTATATTCATAAGGCTCCCAGAACGTTTTTGCCATCCGCCTACAGCATCATCTAACAATTCAGGGCACCCCAATTAAGGCTCAATGTCAGCACTGGGGTCTTCCCTCATCTGACGAATCGAGTAATGGCACATGTCTGGACCATTTCTATTGTGGCAACATCAAGTTACCTGGACAACATCTTGCAGCAACATCAGCGAGTTAGCTCTAACCAGCCATGATAGCCCTTGTTACCAATCTGGACTTCTCATCAAGATGGAAAAATCCAACCTAGTAGCATCTCAACAATTCGTTCACCTAGGTATGGACTTCAGTACACAGGCACAATATTTTGTCTTGCTGAGGATCAGGTATTGAAACGACCCATGGTAGCACCTTACTTTTGAGGAATTCTATCTCCATGGGATTGCTCCACGCGGCAGCAGACATCATGGTCCTAGGTTGCCTTCTATTCATTGTTACTGCTATTTTCTGTTTTCCTCCTGTTTGCCCACTGGACCATCCTCTCAAAATCTGCACCCAATTGGGGCACTATCGGTGGAATAGGGATAAACCTAACTTAGCTCACGGCGGGTATGCGTCCACTCTCGAGAGTACAGTCTGTACCGATGCAAGTAGGAAAGGCTGGGGAGCCCACCCACTCCCATCATTTTGGGATGCCAGCAATGCATGCTCTCCCCAGGAATGACATCTTCATATCAATAATTCTGGAGAGGACGGCAATTGTGAAAGCCTTTAATTGGGGGCAAGAATATTTAGATGGCAAGGGAGTTCTCTTTATGTTTGACAACTCTACAGTGGTGACTTATCTCAACAAGGATTATCTTAAATCCTATAATTGTGATTTATCTTTAACAACTAGGAGGGCTTCAGTCCCCAAACCTTTGCATCATGGTGTGGGACTTGTCTCAAACAAGGAGGAACTCAATTCTACAATGGTAATTTATCTTTAACAAGGAGGACCCCAGTCCCCAGACCTTTGCTTCATGGTGAGGGCATTTTTGAAATTGTGTTGTCACCAACAAGCCATACCGGTTCACCATATCCCGGGACTCCTCAACGCACTGACCGACACTTTGTCACGGAACAATCGAATAGTACAGAAGGAATGGTCTCCATCACTTGCTTCTCACTCAGATCTGTACCTGATAGGACCGACTGTTGGTGGCCTGTTTGCGACATTTGGGAATGCCAAAACCCCATCCTTTGTCTCTTCCATCCTGGACTCAACAGCTTGTGCAGTGGATGCCCTTTCGTTGGATTGGACCAACCTGAACTCATACACCCACCCCCAACACCTCTGATTCCAAAGTGATACAGAAAGCAAGGAAATCAGCCTGTAGCCTCATCCTCATCATGCCACATCGTCAGGACGAGTTGAGGATTAACTTCCTCATCAATCTTGCATTGGAAACTCCGTGGACTTCGGGTTTTCCTTCATCTACTCATATAACCACAATGGCAGTTGTTTCATCCTTGTCCAGAGCCCTGAACCTACAAATCAGGATCATCTCAAATAGGCCATCAGAATTAAACATTTTAGCAAACATTCTTGTAGAGAATCGCTGAGGCACGATGGCTTTCCACTCCGAAAGCATGTGAAGTCAATGGCACAGTTTCAATCAGTGGTGAGCAAACGAACATATCTTACCTATCCAGGCATCGTTACTGCAGACAGCTCACATTCTCCTCTGACTCTTCAAAGAGACCATGTTAATGCCAAGTACAGTCCAGTGTTAAAGATGCACGATCGCTGACACCTTTCGTCATCATCATATATGACCTTTTCACCAATTTTGTGTAGACACAGCCAGAAGTGTTAACCCTAGTCCCAAAGCAGAACCTATCTTGGGTATTAACAATTTGTTCAGTGGTATCTCTGGCGCTCCTTTCATACAAGACCTGCTTTCTCGTGACATTATCAACTGCAGGCAGAATTCTCGAAATACATGCCCTATCAGCAAATCCATTTTATGTGGAATTTCCAACAAGACGGGTCAGTCTTATTCATGACGGCATTCTCTTTCAATGCCAAGAACTGTCTTTCTTCGACAGGTAGCTAAACTTTTGTCACGAACCTTCTATATCATCTGGACACATCAACTAAAGGCCACCTACAAGACCCAATTTGGGCTTTCAGGTGATTTGTTAATATGAACAGAGCCGTTGCGTCTTGGGAGAACACACCTCTTTCTACTTTTCAGAAAGGGACAGGAGCATCGATCGGAACAGAATATCGCATCCTGGAGTAAGGGGGTTATTCGCTTAGCATATAGGGAAATAACCTCAGCTCAGTGAACTTTTATGCACTTTGGCTCAAGAGGTTCAAGCAGTTGCAACCAACCTAGCATCAGACCGGAACTGTTCGCTAACAGACATCAGTCAGGCTGTGGGATGGAGATTGGAGTCCACATTCTCCAGCTTTTATCTCCAACATCTGTCATCCCAGAGAGGCCAATTCGATGTGGTAGGAACTATATATGCAGCTCAACAGGTCTCCTCCCAGATCAATCGACAGCTTTCAAAGATGCGGCTTCACGACTTCCGCTGCATTTGTGGGAGGGGGATTTTTTCCCTTTTAAAGTCGCACCCAGATGGAGTTTCCTCCAGTTGGTCAGCTAGAAGTTGTCTCAGTACCTTAGGGGACTGGAGATCGTATCTCTGTGATAAGGGAATGTACCTCCCACCACCTCTTACCTATTCTTCTAAAGTATTATGTTTGGGTAACGTATTCAAAGAAGAAACCAATTTTTCATAGTAAATGTGTTTCTTCAAAAATACTTACCCTCTCATAATACACATACACCCTCCCAGCCTCCCCGTAATTCATCCATAATGAGTGTGCTTTCCGCTTTAGTAGTAACTGGGATATTCTTATACTGTGCCGCCAAGTCTTATATGTAAGGGGAGGTCACTCTGTCCGACCACCAAGTAGGTCGGCAGACAACTTTTAGCTCCCTTCAGCTAAAAGTAGTATCTGGGAGGGCTTGATTTGCGAGGTAGTGGTAGTTCTCCTAAGGTATTATGTTTGGGTAAGTATTTTCAAAGAAACATATTTATTAGGAAAAATTGGGTTCTTAAAATGGTGCAGCCAGATAGTTCATACGAGGATCTTATTGATAGACCCATCCGTCTAGCCATACCACCTGCAATATATCATTATTATACATGAGATTTCAATGACAAATCCATCCATTCAGCCAGGCCAGTACCAGTGATTCCGGATCGTCTTATGTATTGCCAGCATCCTGACCAACAACACGTCATTCATACCAGACCCGTTGGATCTAATGCAGATTGAAATCGCACAGTCGCCATCCATCCTGCAGTTCCAATATAGGGACCCTTCTGTCGAATCGGTTCAGCCAACTATAATTTGCAGGGATGTTAGGGATAGATCTCACCGTCCAATCATACTGTCGGTGACATGCCCTTTCTATGACGGAGATTTCAGTGACAAATGTCTGTCCAGCAAGGCCTTTGGACCAGCCGGTATCAGTGATAGCCGGACCGTCTTTTATACTGCCAGATTACGTATGTTCACTGCTGATCCACATGGGAGAGTTAGTGACGTTTTACTGGGGATTGAATTGAGTCATCATACCACCTAGTATATCTTCTTTAATGCTGCAGGTAGACCCAGATGAGCCTCGACGCACAGTGGGTGCGACGGGACTCCTTTAAATCCACCATCCTTCACATCTTACTCTGATCCGATCATGGAATGGACTGAAGTTAGCTTTCAAGCTGCCATCGAGGACAATTATTTTTTCTTCGGGTGTTGTCTACTTAAGAATGCCCCCACCCTTACCTTTGCTATAAAGAATCAGTATGATCTTGTTGAGGAGGAAGAAATGGACTTTAGAACTGATCTCCCGGAACTTGACAAGAATGTAGTAGCTTTTCATATGTAAGCTCATCAGTATTATATGGCGAACAAATCTGTTCCATGCCCATCTGAGCTGGTTTGGGATGTCATTGCAGATACCCAGCAATAGCCATGGAGGCAACAGCCAGGATTGTTAGGGTCAATGACCAGGGCTGCTCACCATACCATGGCCAATTCTTTGACGGGTTTGGTCAATCTGCTCTTGGTATAACCTGCTGCATGTGTGCGATCCACATTGCTCCTACTTTTTCATACGCTCCCTTTCCAAATGACCCTGTTCGGGTCACTGTCGCATTGGAGGAAGAATAGAGGAAGTTTGGAGGCAGGGAGCTCAGGAATTGCCCATCTACCTCACCATTCAGTCCAGTTGGGCATTTTGGAACCACTCAGTCTCCACCAGTGTGAAGGGATGTTAAGCGGCCTCATGACAGTGGATCTCCTCAATCACATGTGCACCAACACTGATCCCTAGCAAGCAATCATACAGTGGTGGTAAGAAACCAGTTTTTGAGGTCACTGGACCTCCCTATTCCTTCAGTAGGGGGTGTGGGCTAATCCAGATCATTTGGAGGAACATCGGGTTTTGTTCATCAACAATCCCCTCTCCGCTCTTCACGAATACACCATCAGATCGGGAGCAGGATGCCTTTCTACAACAGGATATATGGTTGCTCGTAATAAAGGCGTGTAGCTTGTGATAAGGCCACAATCCCAGGATTCTACTTTGACTGTTTCTTTT